>JAJJMA010322493.1:0-13328 GCA_023529015.1 Papaver nudicaule
TCACTTGAGAGGTCTCTCATTTATAATATCTGAGAGGGTTTTGATTTTGGGTAATCTGTATTAGAAACTTGTAATTTAGAGTTTTAAATGTGTGTATTAGATCCTTATTGCCTCAAAGCGTAGATTAGGCCTTTGACTTCTAAGTAGGTCGATTTTTGGGGCGTTACACTCTCGAGAAGCCTAGAAGTCCCTCTGCGGGAAACTAGTTTAAGTTTTACTAGTCTTTTTTGTATTGTACTTGTGGTCTGTTCTATCACGTCTATCAAACCTTGCGATCTTGTTTATTCTACGGTCTTTCTCTTATGCAATAAGGCCACTCAAGATCGTTGTGATTAGAACATACTCTTTATCTATTAACCTGGATTTGTCAGCAAGCCGCTTTCGGTTTGTGTGCCTAAACTATAAATATTGAGTGGAATCAAGATTGTTGTTACTAGATTTGTTCTTTGCAGGTACACTGTTCTTCAAGGTCATAACATATCATACTTGCTACAGCTATCTTCTTGATTCCAACTAGGACGACAAGGTTGCTCTTTCGGGAGTTTAGGTTTTGAAACCTTGATGGATATCTCGAGGAGTTTATTGCCTAAGTCAAGTTAATATCTCGCTCTTGGTGTGAAACGACTTCGGTGAAATATATTTTCAAGGATATCATCTAGCGATTTGACCTACCGTTATTTGGTTGTTGTCCATAAGGTTATAATCGTCTGATTGGAGGTCGGGTAGCGATAATCCTCGCGACTGGTTGTGAGGAAACTCTTGCGTAAGACAGTAAAGGACGTCTGTTTGCGTAAAGGAGTACATGTGTGTGACCACCTTGCTGTGGTTGGAGGCGTAGGATTACTGAGGGGAAATCGTTGTGACTAATAGTCGTATTAGGGTCATATTGTCTGCACCATCTAGTCTGAAGTCTGAGAGTAGGTGTGTTGGCGGCTTAATTCTTAAGAGTATTCAAACTGGACGAGGTCCCGGGGTTTTTCTACGAGTTTGTAGTTTCCTCGTTAACAAAAATCTTGTGTGTACTTTACTTTATTTCCGCTTTATATTTGATTTATTATTTATAATTAAAGTATCGTACTTGGTTGTTGACATAGCCTTTCGGATTCTTGTATTGACTCCCTTGTGTGAATCAATCGGATCTGAAGGAGATCTTGTTCTTGAGTTCTTGAATACAGGAATCGTTCAAGGTTTGAAATATAGGTGGACTAAAATAAAAGATTGGTGGTGTACTCGATACCCTCGTCTTTTCAATTGGTATCAGAGCGGGCAAACACCTTAAGATCTAACAATCTGTGTTTGGCTCGATCCAACCTATAAGAAAAACATGATTAAGAACACTGGTTTATGTCTTGACAACTTGACACAAAATTTTGTTAATTTCTGTTCTGGATCTGCACTTGTTGCAACCACTTCTTCACAAGAAGATTCTGATGTGTCACCTAATCGTGGTCATGTTATCTTTGGTAATAACCCATACTACGGATCTGACATATCTGATTCTAATGCTGAAAAGGAAGCTGAGGAAGAATTGGCTAGACTTTTAAAACCAATAAATATGATCAACTCCGATAACAAGCGATTGAGATCCGAGTTGACATGTCTAAGGGAATGCATCAGAGTAAAGGATCAACTTATTGAAGAACTGAACACGGAAAATGAATGTCTAAAAGAATCTATCAAAACTCTGAAGATCTCTGTTTCAGAAAACTCAGACAATATCAGTCAGTTTCAGTCAATAATCAACACACCATCTGTGTTTGATCAAACTGATAATATCTCTCGCAATCTGTTTATTAAGGAATTGTTCGTCAATATCTTATACAGACATGATCTTGATGCAGCTTGTGCCAAGGATTTTATAGAGGTTCTGAGTACAAAATTTTGTATTCCTAAGGAAGAATCTATTACACCAAGTGCTGAAACCTTGACATATTGTGAAAATCCTAGCAAAGGTGACAACAAGGGTAACAAGAGCAACACTGATATCACTTTGGATAAAGGTAAGAACAAATGGAACTTTTCGAAAAACAAACAAGAAAAATACCAAAATTATCCTAATACAAAGCAGTGGCTGACAGTAATCAATGAGGTAAGAAACTTAAGAAATGAGCTTTCTAATTTTCAAAGTATTAATTGTTGTGCTACACCTCACTACTTGCCATATCAGTATGTGCTATACCTGATAGGTGCTTAAAACACCTATTGAAGAGTACCTAATTCATACACTTTAATCGACTAATTCCTCATAAATTCTTTATTTTACCCCGTTTTCTATTTTGCAGGTACTTTGAAGTCATACAATATAAAATGAAGCAAAAATAACAACTCAATTCATCATTTGGAGACAATTAAGTTGATGGCCTTGAACACAAGAAGAATACATGCAAGGTTCAAAAGTGTCGCAATTAGAAATTACTGGAGGCAGGCTCGGTTATGAGAACCTACATCGATCGCGAAGGTCCATCCCTTATATCTTATAACAACAGGAAACGAAAAACTGGTCGTGCAGATTTATTCCTTTTGTATGTTAGACCAGAAATTCTCAGTCTTCTCTCATGGATGAACAAGATTGGCAAGCTTCAAAGCCACTGGCCAGCCTAGGTTAAGTGGGTTAATTTGCTAAGGTTTATAATATTTTCGAATACGAACAAGGAAGAATACGAAGTTGTGAACATTAATGGATGATGATTGAATGATCTGAATTTGGGCTTGTTTCGAAAGTTTGAATGATTGATTGATATGGGTTCGATGTTCTATGGATGGCAGAGGTTACAAAGAGGATTCAACTGCAAAGGTGAAGGTTCACGAATAACAACCAATTCATCTTTGTGGATTGAACTTGTTCTTATTGCTATACTCGTATTTATATTAGTGAAGTAAAAGAACTTGAAATATTTGTGTTGGTCGACAACCGAACTTGGAATCTTACTAATAGTCGTATTAGGGTCATATTGTCTGCACCAGCTAGTCCGAAGTCTGAGAGTAGGTGTGTTGGCGGCTTAATTCTTAAGAGTATTCAAACTGGACGAGGTCCCGGGGTTTTTCTACGAGTTTGTAGTTTCCTCGTTAACAAAAATCTTATGTGTACTTTACTTTATTTTCGCGTTATATTTGATTTATCATTTATAATTAAAGTATCGTACTTGGTTGTTGACATAGCCTTTCAGATTCTTATATTGACTCCCTTGTGTGAATCAATCAAATCTGAAGGAGATCTTGTTCTTGAGTTCTTGTATACAGGAACCGTTCAAGGTTTGACTTATAGGTGGACTAAAATAAAAGATTGGTGGTGTACTCGGTACCCTCGTCTTTTTAGAATGAGAACCTTAACTGCAGAGGATGTCGTTGCACTGTGGCAGAATGAACATCGATGATAATGTCTTTACGCATCTTGTTAAAGGTGCTGATGGTAAAGAAGGATTTGTACCTCAGTTTGGTATTGATCAAGGTACATGTGTCAGGGGTTCTTCTGACAGAGCTTGTGTGCAAGAAGAAGTAGATACCGTGGCTCTTTTACCACATACTGGCACTGGAACTGTTCTTATCGGTTTTCCTCAGAGCGTTGTGGGAAGAGATGTTGTTGGTCTTACACATTGTTGTTTGGTTGCCAAATAAGAATTTTTAGGCGCACAGGGCCAATCCATTGAGTTTCGTAGCATCTATGTCACTGGGACAAAGATTTAATAATGAGTTGCTGCGAGTAAGCTTGGTAGAATTCCATTTGAGTAGTGAGCACCTAATTGAGAATTTATGTGCAAGTGGACGTTGGGCCCTTGAGATGTAGACAAACAACATGTCTGTCAATAGCTTGGCTCTAAGTATGCCAAGGATTGAACTCGTGCAATCCTGTTTGGCAAAGGATTTCGTGGGAATCCGTGTGGCTTAAGGATTGACCTTGTGCAATCATGTTAGATGAGAATTGCAATAATTATTGAGACTGAGCCCTTGCAATCTCTTTGTGCCAGGGATTGAGCTTGTGCAATCTCTTTGTAGTTGTTAAATACTGAACGACCAGAAAAATGCATAGTTAACACTACTTGGACGATTATGTTCATCTAAAAGAATATAATTGTTGGGCCACACAAAAGTAATGGAAATTTCTTACATGGCATGGTGTAATGGCACCTTGTAAGTAACGGCATGAATAATAGTAAGGAGAGGGAAATAGGTGAGTTTATGAAGGTTAAGTTCAGCTACATCTGCAAAATATTAGTGCCAGTGTACAAGATTAGTGCAATACCTTGGACCTTATAGTTGTTGCCCAGTTTGTTAAATTTTGATTCTTACATTCTTGAAGAAATTTATGAATCACACTCACGTAGTTTATGATGTAAAAATACGGGGTACCAATATACACCGCCAACTTTTTACCATCTGTGGACTGTATTCAAAACACTTAGACGATCCCAAACATCGATATCCAAATGTAACTTGAGTGGATCTTTGTTTCAAGACCCGATCTTTATTTTAAGATCTTAATTCTAAAAAGTGGTGGAAATATAAGAAGTGGTGGTCGAAGTTGAGTCTAAACTCCAACCCCAAATATCATCTAGGAGACTCAACATGCACCACAAGGCTGCAACCAATTAAAAAAAAAACTCCAAGCCTCACGCCTAGTAACCCCAGTCATAGCTTTGATAACCTTATTCTTGGTAGCCTTAGTTATGGCTTTAACACCGTAGGATCTAGCCATTAGTACGTGTCATATCCCCGATTCGTATTCAAGGGTATGAAGATGATTTGCTACTTCAATTATACCTCGTGGCACTGGCTCATCATTCCAATCCGACATTTCTTCTCACCTGTATGCTGACATGTATTCCCTTAATACCGACTTTGGATTATTCAACTCTCTGAATCCAAACCAACAAAACTAGATGTAATTTTTTTTATTCAACCGTCATATTTTTTTTAAGTTAATGAAAAGTATTTAATACTAAATTTCAAATCCAAATTAATCTTTTTTTCCATTGAATTGAAAGAACATACAGAATATTTATAGATCGGGAAATGCAGACTGCTGGATGAACACTTGATAAACTATGGAGTCTCCAGCGCAATATAATGAATGTCACTGGTGCTGAAATTAGCGCGCGGTGGAATCTTTATCGTTCGACAGAGATTATACCTCGTACGTCTAACTGAATAAATTATCAATTAGATAGTTCAGTTTGCTTGTTTATCTGTCTCATAGTCGCACAAATCTGATAAATTTGCCAATTTTCCAGACTAAAATGGGACTAGAGAGTTTCCAGAACAATAAAAATGCCACTGCTTAATCCGGATAGGCAAGAAACACACAGTTCCATTGGAAGGGATTTTGGGTTTTTCAAAACAATAAAAATGCCACCTTTTATAATCCGGATAGGCAGGAAACAATGGCTCATCATTGTACGGAATGAGACCATCAGTCTGACTCATTCTAGCCTTCTGGCTAAGGATATGTGTAGGAGTAACTTGTGTTTTGATATTTTGAACTTGATGAATAGCATGCTTGTTAAAACTTATCTAAGGTCGCACCTGTTGAAATTGTAAAATAGTATATCTCAATGCATCCGTCAACCTACCCCCTCTATCTGAGAGAGTTCACTTCCTTTTAAAACACCTCTTTGAATCCGAATAAATTTCACATTGAATTTGTCACCTACTTAAACACTTGAGAGTAATCAAAATTCGTTTCCAACTTCATTCGTTTTACAAATTTTACTAAGCAGTTATTTTATTTTTTATCTCTCTCTCTCTCGTCTCCTCTTCCCAATTCCGTTTCTGTTTGTTACACCTAATTTATTACAACAATTTGTTTCTTCTGTTTTTCTGTACTCTCAAAAGATCTGTGTTCATCTCCATTAGAAACCCTAAACCCTTTGGTGATAAAGTAGGAATCGGAGATTTCCACAGAGATCATAAACTTGTACGTGGAGAAGACGAAGAAGAGTCTCTGGAATAATGAAGAGTCTCTTCAAATCGAAACCGAAAACACCTGCTGAGTTAGTTCGTTTGACTCGTGAGCTTCTTATCTTTGTTGATACCGATTCAACTACCAAGGGAACCAAGCGTGATGAAAAGGTACCTCCTCCTTTTGTTTTGTTTTGTTTTTCTTTCATTAATTTGATGATTCTGAATTATATTCTAATATCTGATTTTGCTTTTTTATACCCCAAAAAAATGATTGTATTTTTTTTTGAATGGTGCTTTATATAAAGCAGGTCAGGAATAGTAAGTGTTGACAATCTTTGTTTACAAGGAAATTGAATCGCAACAGGGAAAAAAATGGATTATTGTTATGAAAATTATAGAAAATTCAATTTGTTATAAACCTTTGAGATTTTATTCCTGGTCAACCTATATCTTCCTTTATGTGATCAAGAGTGTTTTTTGTCTTAATTATGTTAATTTTTTATATGATGCAACTTCTTAATTCTTATGTTTAGTGAGAGATTAGGGTACTTTTAAGTTGCGGAAGTTGCTGAAAGCAATACTTCCTATTGTGTTGTTTATACTGATGTGGTTGTAACTCTCCTTTTATCAATGATCACCTGGATCAGATTTTTTATGTTGTTCGTTATTATTTTGTGTTGTTTCAATTGATGTGGTGCATCATAGTGCTGGTTTGGTTGTTATCTTGGTTTTGTGATTTATATTTTTTTTACATCCTAAAGAATTGATGATACTTTTGTTCCTAAAAGATTCACGAAGCAGTTACTGCCACCAGCTACTTAATGAAGCCATTGAAGGTTTTGTTACATAGATTCCGAGGGAGCGTAAAAGTATGATCTAGATTTTTTGTGGTGTCTTAAAAGTTTTTTTTTTTTTTAATGTTAATAATTGGGCCGACCGAGCGAAGCGAGGGAGGACCCTATATATGGTGACTTTTGTGTTAAATGAATAGTGACTTTTTTTTCAATTTAACACAAAAAGATTGAATTTGGTGTTTTTGGTGTCCACCTGATATTACTGAGTTACCCTTCCCTTCTTTTAATTTATCTTTTTTCTTTAGACAATTTCGTAGATAAACCAAAATATGAAGGGTAGATGTGGAAATTAAAAAAATCAAAAAACCGGGTCATAAATTAAGTTGTTGAGGGTATTTTTGTCAAAACATCTCAAATGTTTACCCAGAGGTTCCAGGTTCGATCCTGCCTTCTCCCAGATTTTAAATTTTTTTCTCGATTTCTTTCTCTTCTTCGTCATCCTCTCTCAATTTCCTACGCCACAACCATTATCACACCACCAGCTCTGCCGTCGTTGCTACCACCAACAACTCCGCTACCAGCGACATCACCGCCTCCGCCATAACAACAGCAACAACAACACCGCCACCGCCACCGCCGACGCCACCAAAGACAAGCTGCAACCACCACCAACAACACTATCTCCTATGCCACCACCATCATCAGACCACCAACTCTGCCGCCACCGCTACCACCACCACCTCCGCCACCATTAAAATTGGATTACAATTTCACAAATTCTAGATTCAAATCAGATAATCGATCGAATTAAAAAAAGAAACAGTAACAGAGATTCTGATGTTTTGAAAACCATTCTTCCAATCAAAAATTAAACACACCCATATGAACATCTAATCACAAACCCATAAGATTCACGATTCGGCTCGTACGACTCGAGCCACTAAAACACTAAAACGAAACGACTCGTATTATTGAATCGTATGAGCAGATGAATCGGGTTTTTTGTTTTCTGAATCGCTGATTCAGCGTGAGTCGCAGATTCACGATTTTTTTTTCTTTCTTTAAAATTCTCAAGTCAGATGAGCATACACTGTATAAGATTACAAATAAGATTGAAACACCCATTATCAAGCATCAAAAACATAATGAATTACTCAAATGATAAAGCTCCATACAACAAAATTAGCAAAATTTATATTATTTACAATTAAAGAATTGATTCATACAGCAAAATCACCCCTAATTTATTGAAATTCAAGCTTACAGATCAAAACCCACCCTTTTTTTCTCCTTGTCAAAGTTACAGATCTAGAACCCACCTCTTTTCAAAATCAGAAAAGCATCAACCTTCTCCATCAAACTTGTGTAATAGCAGCAGCAACAAAATATGAAACGTCGTTATCAAGATCTTGATAAAAATTGAATTTGATGAAAAATTGATAGAATGGGTTCAACTGACCAAAACAAATGTGGAGATGATCTAGCAGATGAAGAATTGAAATTTGATGGAAAATGAGAAATCAAGATGAAAAACTAAAGTCTATGTCTTTGTTTTTCTGTAATACCATACGAGTGAAAGAGGCGGAAAGGAACCTAACACTTTCTAGTTTCTTAAAGATTTTTTGATTGAAAGACTAAAGTTACCCTCGTATAGATAGTTTGCCCATGTGGTCACTTTAGATGTAGCTTCGTGGTCATTTTAGTTGTAGCTTCTATTTTTGTGACACGAGTCCATTTTGGACGTGTATAATAAGACTTTTTGTGACACGAGTCCATTATGTAAGGCACAAACTAAATAAAATTCTCAATTTTTTAGTCTCATACTCATATTAATATTTCATCATGTGGGGTTACGAACAAAAATTTTGGGTGTTCCATCAAAAAAAAAAAAAAAAAATATATATAAATATAAGGAAAGCTTAGAAATTGCATTTCTCATACTATATATAACAATTATTCCAACTAACATCTCAATGATACAAAATGATATAAATATTGAAAATCGATCATGAATCTGTGATTTACGCTTCAGCACCCGATTCGATTCATGAAAAATGAAAAACGATTCACTTTGCGATTCACACTTTGACAACCTTGATCCACACATTTTTTTTTTTTATGGAAGGTTATATTATGATTGGACCGAAGCCCACTACCTACAAGTCCAGGTAATATAGGCAGAAAAATAAAGAAATATCCCCCTACTGTACTACAGTGACATCTGCCACAATGACCTGGGTTAAAACCACCGGTTGGACTGTATGACCCTAACCCATTAATAATTTCGGTTTAATGTCCGGACATGTAAATGAGTCCCTGATGCAAGAGCTCTATTACTGTCTTGGGCTATGTTTCAAAAACCTGATTATCAGATGCAAATTGATATATTCATTACAGATTGAGATACTCTTTTTTTGCAATTTTTTCTTCTTGTGCTTGTTCTTTCTCTTCCCTTTCCCGGGCTTCTATTTACTCCTGGTAAATGAATCCCTTTGTACTTTTTTTATTTCTCTTCTAATATATTCTCTTTTTATCAAAAAAAAAAAAAAAAAGTCCGGACAGGTTTTCAGAACATTGTTACCCACTAGTCGTGCTTTCGTTTGTGAAGAAAATGCATAATCAAGCAATACATGGTTTGGCATTTGTTGCATTATCGCGTACAAGAAAACTTTCAGATATTGCATTCTACCCTATGTTTAGTTTTGAAAGACGAGCAAGAATTGGTGAATGCATGGCACTTCCAGAAAGGCGCAAAGAGGAGAAGTGATTGCAAGAATTATCAAATGCAACAATGTAAAGTCTAAGGTTTGTTTACTGTTTTGCTTATATTTTTTTTTATTTTTTTTGGCTTTACAAATTCTTTGTTCTTTCTTCGATCGGGCGGCCCACTTCCACCGTGGTAGCGGTCATCTAGTAGTACTTGACAGATCAGTATCAAGTTAGTAGTTAATGATAGGCCTGTATCTTTTTTAGTTATTGAGGACTGAGTGGTATCTGTTAATTATTTGGTTCAAGGCTGCTTTGGTCTGACGTCCCATTTACCTTTCAGATGGCAGAACTAAGTAAACTTATCCGAGACTTGAAGTGTGTTTTATATGGCAATGGTGAATCGGAGCCACTCGTAGAAGCATGTGTGCAGTTGACTCAGGAATTTTTTAAGCAAAACACTCTTCGTCTAATTATTGTCTGTCTACCAAAGCTTAACTTGGAGGTAAGGGTGCTGCAATGTTACATATCCGTATACTCTAAATATCGTAAGTTCTTTTAAATAATTTTGATGCCCTTAATATTCGGGCCTGGTTTAGTGAGGGATTTTTTTTGAAGTTTTTGTTTTCTTTGTTATGCTTATCTTGATATCCATGGTATAATCTCTTCTCATTAGACCCGAAAAGATGCAACTCAAGTTGTTGCGAATTTGCAAAGGCAACAGGTTCAATCACGACTGATTGCTTCTGATTACTTGGAGTCAAACAAAGACCTTATGGATATCTTGATAACAGGGTATGCTACACAAAATACTTCGTATCTTACTGTATACCAGATTAATATTTCGAGGCATGATTGTTGATTTACTAAGAGAAACAACAAATTTAGGCTAATCATGTTTCTGCTCGTTCTTGAGTGTTTATATGCTCATGCATGTTAAGCATTTGTCTTTCTCGTTTTAGGTATGAAAATATGGACCTTGCTCTACATTATGGTGCAATGTTGAGGGAGTGCATTCGGCATCAGATAATTGCTAGGTAAAACTCACTCTTGAAACATTTTCATCATGTCCTCAAGAAAAGGGTAGCATTATTGTGAACCGATCTATAGTTCTTACTTCTTATTCGCTAATTTGCTTTACCTTCCCTCTCGAAACATTTTCATCTTGTCCTACAGAAAAGGGTGGCATTATTGTGAACCAATTTATGGTTCTTACTTCTTATTTCCTAATTTTCTTTTGGGATGTTCCTGTTTTTTGTTCAAGCCATGTGAGGTTTGATTGCTTCATTTTCTTCGTAGGTATGTCCTGGAGTCAGAGCATATGAAGAAATTTTTTGGTTATATACAACTACCAAATTTTGACATTGCCTCCGATGCTTCCGCAACTTTTAAGGTTACTTATTCTTTACTAAGTTGTCATAAAACCCATCTATGATCACTTTTTCCTTCTCTTATTTCTCTTTTCTTTTGTTGTCGAAAGCATTCAGTCATTTTATTCTCTTTTCTTTTGACTGAGATTCTCCTTCTGCAGCTTACATTAAGGGTTTTGAACGTAATTGTGACATATAATGTCAAAATCATATTCCTGAACCTATAAGAAATAGTTGCCGATACTTATTTTTTTTACATTTGCTTAATGCAGGAGCTTTTGACTAGGCATAAATCTACAGTAGCTGAGTTTCTAACTAAGAACTATGATTGGGTAAGTGTAGTATCTATTAGTTCCTGATGCACCGTGCATTAAATACTTGTCTTTCTCTCTTTATATTGTGTGTACTTCTTCGGTTGTAACGCTTGTTACCTTTGGTTAATAATACCGTTCGACCAACTTCTTATTCCAGTTTTTTGCGGAATACAATAAAAACTTACTGGAGTCTACTAATTACATCATCCGACGACAGTCTGTGAAGGTAATATCATCTTCCCACTTTCTCGTCAAAATATTATATTAATTTTGTAAATGAGATTCTTCTGTGGTGTAAATATTTGCCCTCAAAGCAGTTTTTCAGTTTAAGAGCTACAAGCACATAGACCATCATTAAGAGGAGTTCGTTTCAGCCTTGATCCAGGCATGAATTCATGGGTTATCATCTAATAATTGTTATCTCTATCACAGCTTTTGGGAGACATGTTACTAGATCGATCAAATTCTCCTGTTATGATGAAGTATGTCTGCTCCAAGGATAACTTAAGAATCTTAATGAATCTTCTTAGGGTACGATACTCTTTTCCTTTTCTGCTACTTGGTTTTTGTTGTGCTAAACTAATGTGGCTTTTCTCTTTAGGTCGCAAGGTTTTCCAGTTTTAATCTAATGCGTTTTTTCCCTTCTGCAGGAATCAAGCAAGAACATTCCATTAGAAGCATTTCATGTTTTCAAGGTAATCAAGCATTTTTTAGATTGTACAGACTTTTTTCCTTGCGGCCTGCACCAATTGAAATAATCTTGTTGGGGCTTTTAAAATGTTAAATCGTTTCCATTTTCTTTATCTTTTTGTTTTCTTTTACAGCTTTTTGCGGCAAATCAGAACAAGCCACCGGAGATAGTTAGCATATTAGTAGCAAACAGAAGCAAGCTTCTCCGGTTCTTTAGCGAATTTAAGCTCGATAAAGGTAGAAAGCTCCCTTTATTTATTACTATCATTTTCTAAATTTCAGCTGCACTAAGTTTTTATATCCTAGCATTTTCAGCAGTTGTTTCCCCTATGTTTCTTTAATTTAACGATTAGTATGTTTTTCAATTTGCTCAGAGGATGAACAATTTGAAGCGGACAAAGCTCAAGTTATCAAAGAAATCGTTGCCCTAGAACCTAAAGATCGCTCTTGAGAAGTCAAGTTAAAAACAATTATACATCTATCTGTGTAAAACTTCAGTTTAATTTATTGTAAAGGTTGGATGTCACAGTAGTAAATTCAGTAATGTTTTTTTTTTTTTTTTAATTTGATATAATGAACAAGTTCTTGCCATGTTCCCTTGAATAAGCTGAGCAAGCTGGTGGTGTGGCTTTATTAGTAGTATGCGGGGTTGTTTCATAACACCCCAATCTTAATATACTTTATTTCTTGGTGAGGAATATTCGAAGCAGTGAAGTTGGATGGGGATCGAATAAAACAGCTAGCATGTATATAGCATATTCCGGTCATTTTTTTAAATCCCGAAAATAACCTGTATACTCCTCAATTCCCTCGAATGTCCTCATTACTTGTACAACCTGCCTAAATTTGGCCCCATTTTGGAGTATTTGGCCCCATGAAAAAATAATTCCGGCGGTTGTTATATAGCAAAATCGGAAAACCCCTTATAAAAGATGACTGTTTTACCCTTTCTCAATTAGTTGCTAATTAGTTGATTAGAGTCTAAACAAGATTAATTAGTCTTAACTCTCATATCAAAACAAGATTAAAAATTATCAAACATATCAACCATGAGAATCACCCAAGTTTTTTTAACCAAAATCTTGAATCTGAACAACGCAAAATCGGTCTATATATATGAAAACTTAAGCCGATTATTCTTGGGTTCTCGAACAATCGGTTCATATTATTACCAAAGTAAGCCGATTGTTGTTACTCTGCCCAGAAATTTAACCAAATCAATCGGTGTATCTATGCACATTTATTGGCCGATAGTTTAAAAATAATCGGTGTAAATTAGTGAACATAAAGGACGATTAGGTGTACACAGGAGATTCAAATAGTTGAGCATTCTCAATCGGTGTATCTGAAGACCATCATAGGACGATTATGTGTACACAGGAGATTCAAATACTTGAGCATTCTTAATCGGTGTATCTATGCACATTTATTGGCCGATAGTTTAAAAATAATCGGTGTATATTAGTGAACATAAAGGACGATTAGGTGTACACAGGAGATTCAAATACATGAGCATTCTCAATCGGTGTATCTGAAGACCATCATAGGACGATTAT
>JAJJMA010322493.1:13338-28069 GCA_023529015.1 Papaver nudicaule
TCATAGGACGATTATGTGTACACAGGAGATTCAAATACTTGAGCATTATTAATCGGTGTATCTTGAAACCATCATCTAACGATTTGAAAATATGAATCTTTCTGGAAGTCAATAATCGTTTCTGGAAAGAAATATTATAGAACGATTGTATATTCTGACAATTTTTGGAGTAAAATTGCCAGACAATCGTTCGACGTATACACCAACGTAAACCGATTAAGCCATAAAAACTGACAGAAATCTAAGTACACAACCCACATTCATTCACATAAACTAGCAACCAAAGTTAGCATCCTACACAAACATACCAAAGTAGTTTAAATTCGAAAAAACCAAAGTTAAAACAAGTTTTAAGTGTTTTCAAACTAATATGAGTTTAACCACGACCACAACCACGACCTCTTCCACCACCGCGACCTCCACGAGCACTGGTACTAGCACCTCGAGTCTTTTTAGCTGGTGGTGCGTCTTGTGTAGCCTCACCACCACCACGACCTCTTCCACCACCACAACCTCTTCCACCACCACGACCTCGTTTAGGCCGTGGTTCTTGTGCATCCTCATGTGCAGCGCTTGTTGTGGCTTCATCCCTCCTTGTCTTGCGCTTTGCCCTCTCCGGTGGTGGTTCTTGAGATTGTCCAAAAAGATCTCCTCGTCTTTTATTCTCCAGGTTCAACAATTGGTCTAGAGCTTTCTTCAAGATCCTCTCACTCCTCTTATCTATACCACCTTTCACAAGCACTGTCTCGAACTCCTTGATCATTTTGCCGACTCGAGGTCTCTGTTTTCAATCATACAACATACACTAAGTACATATATATAATGATTAAAGTTAATAGGACACAAGCGAATACTTACATATACATCGACGGCTTCTTTTGGATCAGCAATCAACTTTCTATTATCAGGGCGTATGACATGAGGATGGGAAGTCCTCTTCAACCACTCCATATAATCAGAGTCGACCCAATCGTTCGGAGAGATAGGAGTATCAAGAGGGACCAAATGCTCAGCTCTGTTGTCCCAGTCAGTGGATGTACAAGGAGGTGTGTGCACAATTACAATTGAACCCTTATAGGCCTGACTTTCCTCCCTATCCAAGTCACCCAATCCGAGCGCCTCTTCGATTGGTTCGATTTGTACACCACCACATTGACGAGCCACTCTTGTCGGATTGTAGAAAACATATCCGGTGGGGTGAAACAGAGGTCCAAAGTAACTCTGTATGCGGCTACGAACACTTGATCCTTCTTCCCTCCTTGCAATATAAGGATCAAAGACAACTTTCTCGACGGGCAAGTTGTCCAATCGAGTCCTGATCTCAATCAAGGTTCGATCTTGTCCCGAGGGCTTCCCATTGTACAAGAATTTGCTCCCCAGATAGTGTTGCTCCTTCCAATCAGGGTTGGGCAGCGCCCTTTCGGCAAACTCAGGAAAGTGCAAATATATGAACGCCTACAAGTGAAGCATGGGAGTATAAGATACTAAGTATATATAATATATTCATCATTTTGCCGACAAATGAAGGTACATGGATTACCTGAAGTAAAGGCATACTTCCCCCAATTTGATCCTTCTTCGCCCTAGAAGCTTTTCTCATCTCATTCAACAAGAATGCAAGACAAGCAGTGCCCCATGAGATCTCATTCAACCTATCCAAGTCAGCCAAAAACTGCACATAGGTGGCATTCACCCGAGAACCAGATGTGTCGGGGAATATGACACTTCCCAAGATGTAGAGAATGTACGCAGTGGCTGTCGCAGTGACCCGCTCGGGAGCCAACTTGCTCTCCTCATGTAGCCGCAGAGTCCCCATGAATTGGTCCCTCAGAGATTTCAATTGGAATGTCTTCGACCTTTGGTTTCCAGACCACATCTCTGTATTGGTCTTCGCCTTGTCCCAACCCAATTTGGCTTCGGTAAAAGCATAGATAAGATCCCAATGAAGGTCCTTGGCGAAGGCGGAGTCGGTGGGGGCGCCTTCCACGTCCTTGAGGAAGTCCATGTCCTTGGTAAAGCCGATGCTCCTAACTGATTTGCCTTCAATACTTAGACCTGTAATCTCATGAGCATCATCCGGAGTGATGGTCATCTCGCCAAAATGGAAGTGCATAGAATCTGTCTCCGCATAATACCTCTCCATGAAGGCAGAAACAAGTGGTTTGTCATATCCAACTGTGGAAGTACTGGCAATGGCAGGATACAACCCCGAGTTCTTGACGATCTCTACCACTTGAGGGGCTTCACCGCTAGTTAACCACGCCTCCAAAGCTTCAGGATCCTCAGGGCGTTCACCTACCCTTTCCAAGGGCCACATATCCATCTTTCCCGCCTCCGATTGGTGTTTGAGAAGACGTATTGCATCCTCGTGGTCCTACAAAATGTTGATATGTTATGTTACATGTTATGTTGGATGAATAAACGAAGGAAAATAGAACTAAATGAGATACTTACGATGGTTCTGTAGACGATATTGGCCCAACTACCCACATAGCCCCATAAGACGTCCATGCCATCCAAAGGTGCACCTAGCTCGTCGTCGGGAAACATCTGCTCTTCGGTTGGCATGTAACTCCTCATTTGTTTCTTAGCCTTCTTTTCTTCAGCCCCTTGTTGTTGTGGTTGTTGTGCTGGTTGTTCAGGTTGTTGTGCTGGTTGTTCAGGTTGTTCAGCTGCCTCCACGACAGTCAATTCTTCACCCGCTGGTTGTTGAACAGTTGGCCCTTCTTCTTGTGTCTCTTCACCTTGAACAGTTGGCCCTTCTTCTTCTGTCTCTTCACCTGCATCAGTTGGAGCTTCTTCTTGTGGTTCTTCAACAGCTGTTGCTGTTGAATCGGAGTTGGGTTGATCGACATCAAGCTGTCTAGCAGCAGTTTTACGACTTGCCGCACTCAAAGGTGCACCACCCTGTCGACGGGGAGCCAATCTAACTTGTGTGGCGGAAGGATCTGCAACAGGATCCTGTCTCTTCTTCTTGACAACCTCTTTACCCTTAGCCTGTGGTGTGTTTGATTTCATGTTTTCCCTACAACACAAAACAAGAAACAAATTAACAGTTACACAGACAACAATCGGCTCACATAACACCAAAGATAAACCGATTATAAACCCAAGCAAACAAAACGTTGGACATTTGTGAAAATATAAACCGATTATATATTCGTATTTATATCAATCGGCTTTATTAAGTGTTTACAAAGAACGATTATGGAGTCACAGGAAAATCAAGATTTGTCTACTACATTAATCGGCTCAAAAAACCAACAACATAAAACGATTGAAAAAGGAAACAATAAACGGTGAACATGTTTATGAACATTCAACGATTAATTTCTGCCTCAAACCAGTCGGTTTATTCACATGGAAACAATCAACGATTAAGGCTAAGAAACTTTGGGAGTTTTTTAGCCTGAAAATTTTTGTCAATCGGCGTACATAATACAATATATATAACGAATAACAACTGATATCGGCTTACGAAAAACAAAAGATGAAACGATTATGGCATTATTCTTTCGTTCATTATTCATGCGAAATTATAACGATTGTGCCCTAGAATTCGAAAAGGCTAATTTCTAAATTTTAGAGGGAAAACTAATCGGTTTATGTTCAATTGAATATAGAACGACTGACAATAATCGTTATACGTTAACCAAAACATACAACGATTGTTCTTCGTTGCAGTTTCAGAAGATGAACAGGTTGAATAATCGTTGAATAACTACACTAACATAGAACGATTCTGGGTGACAGTTGCGAACTGTCGGGTTGAAAATCATCAAATTGGAGGGCAAATTCAACCAAATTTCAAATGCAATACCTCATTCTCGTTACCAGGGGTTGGTTCTTCTTCTTCTGCTTCTCTTTAATAGCCTGTAATTCTTCTTTACTCGCTCTCTTCGTAATCGGGTTCGATGAAGAGATTTCGTAAACTTTGTCTATATCGATTCCTGATTCTTTGAACTCTCTAGGATTCGGTCCTTTGCTCCTTCGTTCCATCGGTTTTTATATAATTAATCGTAATTTTTTTTTTTTTGGAAATCGTCGATTAATCGACGATGTTTTGGTTTTGAAAAAAAATGAAAATGAAGAAGAGGGAGAAGAGAGAATCGGTTGAAGTTTTTGTTTAAATGAATTTTGGTTTAAGATTTGGGTTTTAATTAGAGAAGTTACTGTGGGGGCATTTAGGTATTTTTGCCAATTTTTAGTTATCCCATAACCACCTCTAAAGGATAGGTATAAAATTCTATGGGGCCAAATACTCCACTCTAGGGCCAAATTAAGCCAGGTTGTACAACCCCTCTTCAGGTGGTTTTGATTTTTGGTTTTTCATTTTAGCCACTTTGGAACTCACTGTTCTTGAATCATGCCGGAAAATAGAATTACCGATTGTTGAGCGCGTACTAGAACATCGTACCGATACAATAATCTGAGTTCGAACTTGTTAGTAAAACAAAATAGAATTTCGTGTTGATACAACAACAAAAAAAAATCATGTTGATAAAAATGATTACGAGGTTAACTTGGTCCAAAAGTAAAATTACAGCAAGATTCTCTGTCTAACACTCGTAATTACTTCCAAAATCTAAGGTCTTTTTCATGATTTCAATCCTTTCAGAATTCGGGTTTCTCCAAATATATAAACAGTTGCTGGTTCTGATTTGTTCTACGTCACAATAAGCAGTACTCATCACTCTCTCTCTCTCTCTCTCTCTCTCTCTCGTCTGTAGTTCACTGTACTCTGTTACCACAGAAACATGAGGGAAAATGGTAGGCAGTACTCATTACCTATTCAAACTTTTAATTATTCATTAACTTTATTCAGATTATCATAATTTAATATTGGAATGAATCTCAAAATCTGAATTTTCCTGTGATTTTGTTTTTGTAGATTCACTTGATCAATTCCTTTCAGTTGCGATTGAAGCAGCTAAAAGAGCTGGAGAGGTAATTAACTGTACCTTTGATTTCTTTTCTTTTCTTGTCATATATTTATCTATTAATTTTGGTGATTATTGATAATTTTTTGTGAATTTCAGATAATCCGTACAGGGTTTCACGAGAAGAAGAATGTTGAACACAAAGGCCAGGTAAACTTCTTTTGTTCTCCTTAATTTTGAATTGAGAAAATTGTATTGACATTTAATTAAGAGTTTTTTCAACATTGAAGTCCTCTGATTTATCTAAGACTAAGAAAAATTCAATTAAGGATTTGAGTGAAATTTGGGAATGTAGGTTGATTTGGTTACAGAAACTGATAAGGCATGTGAGGCGCTTATTTTCAGTCATCTTAAGCAGCATTTCCCTGAACACAAGGTAAACAGAAGAGATTTGTTTTTGTTTTTGTTTTTGTTTACTTTTTAAATCATGGATTTTGTTTTCGAACTAGTGTGCTGTTAAAATTTGGTTGCTTAACTGTTGTTCATTATTTAATAGTTCATTGGAGAAGAGACTGATGCTGCTAATGGTACTACTGAGCTTACTGATGAACCAACATGGATTATTGATCCACTTGATGGAACAACTAATTTTGTTCATGGGTATTTTCGTTTTCTTACTAATCATGTTAACTTTTTGGTATTTTTTCTTCCAATTAACTATTGTTTTGTTGTTATTGTAATATTGTTAATGGTGTTATTGTAGGTTTCCTTTTGTATGTGTCTCGATTGGTCTTACCATTGGAAAGGTCCCTACTGTTGGGGTTGTTTACAATCCAATCATCAACGAAGTGAGTACTTTGGTGACTTTTTGCGTTAAAAATATGAAATGCATTCAGTTCAATCATTGGTCACTCGGTGTTATTGCACTACTGGAATTCAACGTTTTAGAATTTGATACTTGCTCTTGTGTTGACGTAGAATGTTGGCTTCTAGGCTAGATTATCCTTTAAAACAAGTTTGTATAATCCTTTTTTTCGAATTTGTGATGTGTAGCTTTTCACTGGGGTAAGTGGTAAAGGCGCATTTCTGAATGGCACACCTATCAAAGGTGAGTAACTAGTTATCCATTGATGTAGAAACTGTCATGGTTAAATCATGCTCAGATTACAACATACTAATGTTCTCCAACTCTGCAGTTTCTTCTCAAACTGAACTGGTGAAGTCCCTCCTTGCAACTGAGGTACATTCATGTGTTCGTGTTGGATCTTTTAGTTTCTTCTTATTACATTCAATATTAGTTGTCTTCCGGTGCTAGCTACTACTGTTGTTATGTCACTGGATTGATCTAATACTGCTCACAAGATTAATATTTTTAAGTTGTCTAGTTCCTCCAAAAACTGGATCTTAAATCCACTATTCTCGTAATTTTGCCCTCTGCTATCTGTAAACTAGAGTGACATGTCTAACTTATGGCTCACTTGACTAGTCATGCTCTGTACATTTTCTCTCTGAACACTCGTCTCTTCGACATATTTATAGCACAATGCCATGCAGGCCTAGAGAGTGGTTTTATATTATGTTTCTTGTTGAGCAGGTTGGAACAAAGCGTGATACATCAACTGTGGATGCAACTACAAATAAAATCAACAGTTTACTGTTCAAGGTAAAATAGAACAATTTCCTTCTAATCTCTGCTGGACTTGTTCAAGGCTAGTCATAGACTAATTTTTGAGTTATCAGGTGAGATCCCTTCGAATGAGTGGATCGTGTGCACTAAACCTGTGCGGAATTGCATGTGGGAGGCTTGATCTCTTTTATGAACTCGGATTTGGGGGTCCTTGGTATGTTAATTGAAATGTTCAGTCTTACATTTTAGTATCAACACCTATACCATACATGCTGCAGACAATTTTACCTGAACTCACTCCATTCAGGGATGTAGCCGGTGGAGCTGTGATTGTTCAAGAAGCCGGAGGTGTTGTGTTTGATCCGTAAGAAACTCACACTGCAAACTAAATGTTCCCGGTCTTAAGTCTTACCTAAAAGACCTGATACGTTGATGAAATTGTGATTTGAATCTGTTTTCTTTTGTATTGGCTTGTTTATTCAGATCCGGAAGTGAGTTCAACATAACATCTCAAAGAGTTGCAGCATCGAACCCTCACGTCAAGGACGCCTTTGTTCAAGCCCTAAAAGAAGCCAGCAAATGAAACAGTATCATCTCAAGCCCTAAAATAAGCAATGAAACAGTATCATCTCATGAAGATTTGCATTTGTAGTATCATCTCATGAAGATTTGCATTTGTTCAGTAAGAAAGTTGAGTTCTTGCGAACAAAATGATTGATAAAACGTTTTATGTGAATTAAGATAGGCTTTGATTCTTCCAAATAATTTTTAGCTGTTGTGAGTTTAGTATTGTTTATGGGATACATCCATCCCAGGCATGCATGGATTGCTCAACTAACTCACACACCTCTACCCTTACAAGTACAACTGCCTGATGTTTGCCAGTAACACACCTATTGCATTGCAGCTGGTACTATTAACTCGTGTTGCCAACTTGCCACCGACTGTTGACAGTGAACAGCCATAAAACCGAAACATCACAAGAATAATTACTGCAGCTGGTACTACAACTGGACTAAAACATCACTAAATTGGTGTTGTTACTACTCAACAGTAGAGTCGTTCATGGGGCAGGATCTACTTCCTAGGATCTATAAATGTTAGAACAGCAAGAATGTGAAAAAAAAAAAAGAAGAAAGGCAGATGATATCCAACTAAACAAATTTGGTGTTTAAACTGACATTTGTTCTAACAAAGACATTACAAATACTGGCTTAAAGAAACAAAAATTCACTCTAGATTAGAACACTTCATTCCTAATAATCCAAATGTATAATTTAAAGAAGAGAAAGAGCTAAAAAAGATGACAAATAGCTAGTGACAGTCTCTATGCAGCTCCCTTGCCCTTCTTCTTCTGGAGCTTCTTCATGTAGAACTCAAGCTCTTTGCCTTCCAGAATGTATCTGTTGAGGGAACAACAAAACTCAGATATCATCAAGGGATTATGTAACAACTTTTCAAACCCTGAAGGGTTAACTAAGAATGTAGTACTCAATTAAATATTGAACTGGTAAAATGAGAGTTTCTACATACCCATCAGCACGACCACACTGCCCAGGGCGAGATGAGATTGAAGCCAACAATCGTCCACCACTGAACTGCTCTTCAATATGTGGGTCAAGCTTGTGATCTGCTTGGCGACTCTCAATTTTCCTTACGAGATGGTTGCTCTTCTTTGCTTCCTCAGCTACAGCCTCAGCCTCCTAATATACAACAATAAAATTGAAAATTTGTGCATCAATACAGGGTCAACAAACAAACAATGAATCCAACTATACAACTGAGATCATGCTGGTATTCCTGGTCTACAAGAAATAGACAAGTAGTTAAACATTCAAGGAGGACTTGCATTGTTTATTTCAGAAAAAGAACAAAAACATCAAAAGAGAATCGTCCAAAGGCCAAACAGTTTCAATGTATTAATGTTGGAGAATTCTGATATAGGGATGACACAATCTACAATTCAATAGCCCCATTCTTTAGTTAAATAGGGGTTTTGCCTCATAGCATAGTGATTCACGGTTAGGATTCTATTCAATGAAGTAAAAGATACCATTGACTTACTATGCTTATATAAAACTCTATTAGTAACCATGTACTCAATTGAAATCTTACAATTCAAAGACATAACAAAACAAGAAACCATGCGTGCTCAGGCATTGAACACAATCAGTACCCAAAAATGTTTAAATGAAGTCACTCAATCTAACACACAATCTTAACAAGCATATCAACATCAACATCACATGCACGGCACATTTAAAATTACTAACCAAATCTTAAAACCACAAACAGCATTTCAAAAATCAACCATAAACATACTAGAAAGTCATTAGCAGTAAAATTGTTACCTCTCCTTCTTTCTTGGCAGAAGTATTCTTCTTCTTACGTCCAACATCAAGACCATAATGTTGAAGATACCACTGCTTAAATGGTGCAGCATCAACTTGAACAATAGCACCCTTAACCAAAGTCTGAGTTCTAACCAACTCGTTATTGGATGCGTTGTAAACGACATCAAGGATACGGGTTTTCCTGGTAACAGTCTCACTTCCCCATGAGTAATTTCCTGTATCGAGTCTAAGAGCTCTCCATTTTACATTTCCTCCACGAACCCTAACTCTTCGAACAGTTTTGTTGCTGGAAAGTTTAGTATTTGCGGGCTGTCTTCCGAGCTCGTACCTAACAAAAACAGACAAACACAGATACGGATTAGGGTTTTGCTCAAAAATAAAATGATTCAAAATTAAAATCTAGGTTCTATCAAAAACTTACTTTCGCTTCTTCCTCCAAGCCTTCTTTTTGCCTCCAGTTGCACGTCTTTTGTGCATAGAATCACGAGAGATACCTGTAAAAACAAAATCAGATTTGTCGACATCAAAATGAGGAATTGAGAGAAACCACAAAGAAAATCAAAGAGAGGAGAGTAGAGTGAAATCGGAGTATACCCATGTTTGCAGATGGAAAGAGAAACCCTTCTACTGCGTTGCCTGTATAAACTTCAGAGTAGGGTTTTGAGAGGGAAGAGAAGAGGCAGCAGGGGATCTTGTTGCTTTAAAAACGAAAAAACCCTAGTTTGCGTTGTTACGAATTTCTCCCTAAGTTTACGTCAAATGACAATCGGAGCCTCACTCGTTTGTTGTGTTTTCCTCCACGTATACGGAGGAAAAGTATATTAGCCTATTAGGCTTTTACTGTTGACACAATCCAGCCCACCCGTGGCTGAGGGTCTGAAAGCCCGTTTGGTATTGTTTCATGCCTTTATTATAACCGTTGATTTCTGGACTGCAGCATTTTTCTTGGGATCGTAGTAATAAGACCAAATAGTACCGAAAAAGTAGAAATTCCATATCCAAATTTTATTAATTTGTCTTTACTTTCATTAAATGTTTAAACTTGAACTGATCAAGTGTTGAATTGGCTTTTTTTTGTTAGACCGAAGCCTACAAGCCCAGATAGCTAGGCAAAGAAATAAAAAAAATTCCCCCCACTCCAATGCAGACGAGTTTCGAACTCAGCTGGTATCACCTCCTAACGACTTTACCGCTGTACTACAGCGACATCTGCATGTTTTCACCACTCCATGTTTTCACCACCATCACCACCACTACCAGCGCCACCGCCACTGTCGGCACCACCTCCACTGCCACTACCACCACTGTAAATCCCTTGGTAATAAGTTATAACAAATATATTACTCCATCTATGTGGATGAGGTATTCATATGAACAAAACACATCCTTTATAACATTTTTTCATTACATTTTTTGTTAAAATCAGTGAAATTGGATTACATATTGCAGTTACAGGAAAATTTACGCCATGAATTTCATTGGTAATTGGGGAATAAGTAACTAGTTACTCCTCAATTTTCATTGTCGTCCTAGGCGTAAATGGATCTACGCCCCAAAACCAAGACGTAGGTTTTGCCTAGAAAAGTTACGCCGTGCTAACCAAGACGTAGGTTTTGCCCTAGTAAAATTACGCCTTGGAAATCAAGGCGTAAATAAAGTGACATTTGCGCACAAAAAATTGAGGCTTAAGTAGCAAAACTGAGGCGTAACGAGGGTTAGTTACGACTCAAAATGGTTAGTTAAGACCCAAATTTTTGTGCACAAATGTCAAGTTCAATTACACCTTGATTTCTGAGGCGTTACCTTTCTAAAACAAAAATTACGATTTGATATTTAGGCGTAGTTACGCCCAGAATGACTATGAATAACAATTGTATATAAATTACAGGGCGTAAATGAAATGTTACGCCTCAATTTTATCAAAGGTCAAGGCGTAAATAAAATGTTACGCGTAAATGAAATGTTACACCCAGAACGACCGTTATCACCATTCTTATCTTTTAAGGTCTATAGAAGCAAAAAAAAATAAATAGATAGATCCCAATTAACCATTCAAATAACAAACCCAAAAACAAAACATAAATTCCAACAATAAAAATAGATAGATACAAACCAAATGATTGATAGTCGATTTAATTCCACTTGACATAACAATTTTTCGAGGAACTCTAAATCAATGACTTTTCTTCGATCAGGTTTCTTCTTCTTCTTCTTGTCTCTCACTTTCTCGATCTTGTCGAGAAAACTTCCATCAACAATCTCACCGCTCTCCAACCAGGTAATTGATCTCTCTGTCATCTCCATTAAACTCTTTGAATTTAATTAGGGCTGCAATTTGGGTAATTTGATACTTAGCTTCGTTGAACGTTTAGTAATTAGTTTAAATAAGGAAAATTATAATTGGTGTTGTTGGTCTTTCTTTGATTTTGTTATCTATATTGACTACAAATCTTATTAGATGGTATTCTGCTTGTTTCAGTTTTTGATTGAACTACTCAGCTACTTTCATGGTTGAACTCGACATCCAGATCCCTTCTTCCATCCCTTCTAAAATCTGATGATAAATAGAAAATTAATCAGAACTCATTATTCAGAATCAGTAGAAGAGACTTTGAAGAGTAAGTTTGGTAGTGGCGGCAGCGGTGGTGGTGGCTAGTATTAGTGGTGGTGGCGGGGCTGGTGTTGGTAGTGGTGGTGAAGACTTAGAGAATAAGAGGATATGTAAGGGTAATTTAAATTTGTTTTAAGACTAATATGAACATCCCTTATCATGGCCTTTGGATATGTATAGTGGACTGCAGTCCCAAGGAAAACGCTGCAGTCCCAAAATTAGCGGGTGTTATTATGGGTTTACGCCTACTAGCATGGCCGCATGGACTTTGTCATTTAGATAGGTTTGGTTTGAGCTTCCACATCCAATTCAATACACAGTGGATTTCAAGTTCGACATCATGTTAACAAGCACTTTCGAATGCTGGTACTACTATTGAATGCAGGCTTTTGCTTTTGAATGTTAGGAGTAGCTTTCGGATATTAGTATCTTCTTTCGAATACTAAGAATACGACAAACACTAAAATCTTATCAGCAACATGATTAATCATTCAAATACACCAACATTACTTAAGCATAAGATTTTGTAGGAAATAGGATTTGGAGGGCCCCAAACTCCGTTTCCATATTAAATAAAATTGAGACTGGACCCAACCTACGCGGCCAAATAAGTTTGGATTACAACCGTTCAGTGAAAACTGAAAAGTCACCTTTAACAATGTGAGATTTCATTGTTTTTAACATATATAGATAGAAAAAAACCTGCGGAAAGCTTTCATTATTGTCTTTTGAAACTGCATTTAGAGTTTGAATTTGAGAGTTTTGTGCTAGTTGATTGCATTTAATTAATTTGATGTTATTCGAGTGCAAGTTAACATCAAAGGTATAATTGTATCTTGACCAAACTCACTTCTGCATTGGTTTTGCACCGTTAGACAGGAAGTTAAAGTTTTAAAGAAATAGGAGTACCCCGCCTCTATACACCCACGTAAGTATTATTCAGTTTGATGTTTGATGTTCACCATCATCAAAGGTTTTGAATTAAATGTGTTGGTGTGACTGTGAATATGTCATTCTCAAGTTGCAGTTACAGTGCTTGATAAACTTTCTGAACTATATTTTGTTTGATTTGGTGAATTTAAAGCATGGGTATTTTGTGTTAATAAAAGGAGTATTTTGCGTAACCTCCCTTCCAAAGATTGTTAATTTGCATTACCACCCTCGGATATTGATAATTAGTGATACCTGTTATCGTTACGTTATCCATCTACGTGTCCGTTAAGTGCCACATAAGATGTGTATGCGTGGCAAAGTGTTAAGAAAGTGGCTAAAATACCCTTTCTCTAAAAAATAAATTGAGACACGTGTTTGTCAGCAGCAATGTTTACACTCTAATCTAACGTTCCCAATCTAAGATGATTAGGGGGGGGGGGAAAAATAAAGCCTTCTTCCCAACCTACGGTGATATCTCAATCATTGCAAAGAGCAATTTTTAATTGGTTCGAATTTTTCAACTGTATTTCTTTCCGAAAAAATCATATGGGTATGCAATATTGCGTTTTATGATTTCAATTTTGTACACAAAAATGGAATCGAGTTAAAATGTGATGAGGAATTGAATTCTATTCAAGTCCATGGCTTATTAGAATTTTATTTCCAAAAAATTTGGTGAGACCTACAATTTTATATGGTAAGTTTAGTCCATTTTGATTTAAACGCAATAAGGAACAATTGAATATTTCGCCGAAGAAATCGGAGAAGAAGGTCAATGATATGTGTTATCACATCCACGAAGAGGAACAATCAGTACCATGTATTTGACCATCTTGATAAGACAAAAATTCGATGTCGTTATGATTACTTCTAGGCTATACTATATTCGAGGTGCTCAAACCCTCTTTATTCATCTTATTTTATATCATGTTTTGTGGCTAAATTGACATTTTCGTACCATTTTCGTACTTTAGTATGGAATCATGTTCGTATTCTCCTAGTAACTCGAAATTATGTTAACGCCGACCACAATCTATGTTGGTGTAGATTATTGAGTTAAGTAGTAGTCATATACTAGATCCAAATTGAGATAAAAGCTTCAATTGTGTTAAATAAATTATGGGTATTATGTGCTTCGGATCTAGTATTTTTGTGTGTTTGAAAGTGATATTTTTTTTCCAGATTGAATACAAGGAACAGTTATCAGGACAAATATGAAGAGTGTTAGTGGATTCGAGGAGTTTGTTGAATTCATTGCCAAGAAATGAATTTTTATGGCCGAGAGATTACATACTTACATAATGTTTCCATATGTGTAGTTTGATTGTAAATTGATTTCCCAGTTGCAGGTGATTTTTGGTTGTCCATTTAACTCTTCTTTAGTACAATCAAAGAAGAGTTAAATGGAGTTATTGATACTATAAACAAAAAAGAAGAAATGGGAGTTCTAACTGAAGCTGAATTTATAGAAAGGGTGGAGTGTAAGCTGAAAATAAAGAGAATGAGATTTGATGCCCACAGGAAATGGCTTGCAAGAGCTAAAATAAAATATCTGAAAGAAGGGCAATGCAACTCTAAATATCTACATCAGCTTGCTAATGGGAGAAGGAAAAGGAACACCATTCACAAACTAGTGATCAACAATGAAGACAATTTTGATCAAAGGGACATCAAGCAAGAGTTTTTCAAGCATTTCTCAAACCTTTTCATAGAAGACCATCCATGGAGACCACAATTAGATCCTCTAATTTCACAAAAAATTCAGAAGAAGAGAGGATATGGATGGAAAGAGAAATAGAAGAGGAAGAAGTTTGGAACTCTATAAAAAGAAGTGGAAACTGCAAATCACCTGGACCGGACGGATATCCCATGGAGTTCTTCAAAATAGCTTGGCCAATTATCAAACAAGATGTCATGGCACCAATTAAGGAATTCCACATTGAAGAAAATGCAGATTGGAGGGTAAACTGTGCCTTCATAAGCTTGATACCAAAGAAAGAAGACAATTCTCACCCTTCTCATTTCAGACCTATCAGCTTAGTAAGTAGCCTCTACAAAATCATCTCAAAAGTAATGGCTGAGAGATTCAAAATTGTGATGCCCAAACTCATATCTGAGCACCAAGGAGCATTCATCAAAGGTAAGCAAATTCATGATGGAGTATTGACTGCTGCTGAACTTATTGATTACAGACTCAAGAAAAACCATCCTGGCATACTTTGCAAGCTTGACATTGAGAAAGCCTTTGACAATGTCAGTTGGCATTGCTTAGATAGCTTACTGGAATTCTCAGGTTTCGGAAGCAAATGGAGGAACTGGGTTCATT
>JAJJMA010322506.1:0-12653 GCA_023529015.1 Papaver nudicaule
AATTCCATTTCTTAATAATTTCCTTCAGATTTTTCATTTTGTGCATAAAAATAAACCCCTCATTCCCTCTGACCTCAACATCCCAAGCATTCTTGATTACTTCCAAAAAACCAGAATGATCAGTTCAAACTTTGAGAGCTCTGAATGGAATATTAGTAGGTTTTGGCACATTAGCATTACTCCCATATAGAGTACCATGATCAGAAACACCTTTAACTCCCACCTTATAACCCCAACTAGGAAATAACTCTGACCATTTCTCATTTATGAAAGCCTTATCTAAATCACAGACTATTATTTTTTTTCCACATCTATTGTTGCACCATGTAAATTCTAGACCAGTCTAAGGAGCCTGCAGTAACTCACATTCATTCAAACAATCTGTAAATTCTGACATGGAATTTTTTAGTGGCTTCAAACCTTCTTTTTTTTCCTCCATCTTTAGAACTGTGTTAAAATCACCAATACACATCCAAGATTTTTTTAGAAGGCTAATTTCTATCATTTCATCCCATAATTCTCTTCTATCCACTGTGAGATTAGCTGCATGAACACCAGTGATAAGAGTACCCCCTACTTCAACAGTAGTTGCTTGTTTTGTGTTGGAAATCACTTTAGGAGTACTAAGAGATGCATTCCACAAAATCCAAATATTACCTTTTTGTTCTTCAACTGAATTATGGATTACTTCATAATGCATATTGGGTAACCTTAATTTCTTACAAAAATCACCTGAAAACTTGACTTTAGGCTCATCATAACGTAAAGCTCAAGCATTAAGTTATGTTTTTGTCTTTTGTAGCACAAGTGTAAAAGATAATGGAATCGCGTTATTTAAATTCACTAACATCTTGAATGTGAAGGTGGATGTCTTCGTTTGCTCTTCAATCTTCTACTAAGCTTGACATACCAACACTTAATGAGGTTGACCGAGCCATGCTCTAACACCATCATGTTGCAAACCTCCCATGATATAAGAACGAGTCCTGAATACCTGAACAAACTCAGCTGGCCGAGTTGAAAGCAAGCTAGGGGAAGGAGAAAGTGGTAGTGTGGTAGGTGTTCAAGAGATGGTAGAGTAGGTGAGTGGAAGTGGTGTTAATAATGGTGTTGTGAGGCTGTTGAAGGACGGTGGAAGGGTGGTGGTGGTAAGAAAAATGGCAATGATGAAAATCACAGGGATTTGGTAGTCAGGAGGACACGAATCGGTTGCAACTTGTTGAAGAAAATTCAATTTAAAGGAAAACAGAAACCCATAAACCATGGAGAGGAATCCATTGATTAGAAAAACCAGATTCATAGTTTCAAAAGCAGCACAAAGCTCTTCACAAGTTGGGGACTAACCGTAGCAGCACAAAGGAAGGAAAACCAATTTAGTGAAGGTAACAAAAATTGAATGTAAATGGAAAATGGCTGGATAACTATCCTACCTTTCTCCATCAAAGTATGCAATTCCTTCTATTTCAATGAAATATGTTTTTCTAGAAGAAGAAAAAAATTAAAAATGGATTTCTTCTTCCTCCTCTATGTAAGATAGGACATCCAACTCTCTTGTATACATACATAAACCAATCCACTCCCACCCATAAAAATTACCCCGACTGCATTATGCAAACGGAATTTAAAACTTCCATAACAACAACAACAGCTGATCCGACTGATTAATTTCCTCAAAATTCGTCAACCTTAACAGAATCGCGAGGCATTTCATACGTATCTTTAGCTCTTTGTTTCTTTACCCCAGCCATGATCATTACCTTGTCAGATTTGTAACTTTCCACACTCACACTTGTAACCTTAACCCATACCAGGACTTTCGTTTTCATTCCTTCAATCCCTGTAAGTTTTCCCCTAGCCAGTGTTGCTTTGACACGAGTAGCATACCTCATCAAAGATGAATCTTTGAAGAGAACTTCACAAGGAGAGGAAAAATAAACAATTAGCTTGCCCTTTGTTTCATCAAATTCATAACAAGTTATGTTTCTCGGGAAGATGCCTGGTGGTAGGTTGAACTCTTTGAGAAGATCTGGCAAGGCTTTTGGTGGTTTCCCTATAGCAATACAACACAAGACTTGGTTAGTTTCATGCATACCGTTGATCTATTGTTGCAAAATTCTGTTACAGATGCATTCATGTGTACGACATCACCCATTTTACCGATTAGTATCGCCTCCATAAAGCCTCCACCATAATGTAATTCAAATTTTGCCTGTTAGAAAAACTCATTTCATACATGATATCACTGGCATAGTTGTCGCGAATTATACGGGGTTAATATCTATCAGCACTAAGGTTAGGTTCTCATAGGACGTTGGCATAATTAGACAGGTCTTACTTAATAAGGCAATCAAAGCTGAAACTCATTTGAACTACTACGATTAGGTCCCCATAGGATGTTGCATAAAAAAAAAATCCAACAACATTGGAAGATTCAGACACACATATATCATAATCTTTCTCATAGTTTCATGTTTTGCACTATTTTTGCATGTCCAATTGCTTTCTTAACGTATATCTGCCGATCCACCTTTAAAGATATGTCACACCTAGAATATGGCAAGGCTTTACAGTTGTCTGTTTTCCAGTTTCCTAAGCACGTAATATTAATAGATAGATATATAACATGGTAATAATAATATAGTTCCCTGCATTCTGAAATTCCGTGGGTGGCTTCCATAAAAATGCGTCTCTTATTTCATCTTCATGTGAGCTAAAGTAATTCCCAAGTCCTAACTACTGGTGGGCAGGTGGTCCTTCTAAAGTTTGTGAGTTGGTTTTCTTTCGCAAAAAATTTAAAGGGGCTACTCGGAAAACGACCTTGTAGCAGACGGGCTGAAACTGACTACTGAGCACACTGATTAGATCAATCTCTAATTCAACTTGGTGATTCCCACACAAAAAAAGAAGAAAAAGTGTCAACATACCAAAATACAAAGAACTTTATGAAAGACCACCAAGTATTTTCCCCAACTTGATAACAAATAAGTAACACCATTGATGCAGACGCACTGAAATTAATCGATGACAAAGAATTGTAGGAAGCAAGAGAATCAAAATGTAATATTGCATTCTGTGTACATATAAATAAGAAAGTAGAGTTGGATTGAAGTAGTTGTGCACCTTTTAACTTGTTGAAAAGCCATTTTGCTTTCTCCTCAACAGTGTTTGAGAAGGTCTGCAACCATGCACATTGATTCAGCAGAAAACAAAATAATAAGAGATTCTGTCACAGTCGATGTGACCAACAAAAACAGAATTGAAGCTATAGTCGTCTATAACAATTTTACTTCAGTAGAAGAACATATTTACTAAATCCAGTGTCATGAAACACTATGTACTATAACCCCAAGACTGACAGTGAAAACTTCACCAAAATATTACCAATTTCAAATACCCATTGCAGATTTAAGTGACTTAAGAAACTGAGTTTTGTTTATAATGATTCAAGTGGAATAAAAAAGAATTTAGGATTTAGACGTTTTGGTTTCAATTTTTGTGTTTCTTCCCTACAAATCTTACACCAAATCGATCTAGCACTGAGAATTGAGATCAGGAAGAAAAAAAAAGAACTGAGATCCACAGAAAAACGATTGAATTAATTGAAGAAAAAGAGAGGGAATCGAAATAGAAGCAAGTATGATGAAATGGGGTTTTCTAAGATTCAAGAAACTTACAGAGATATCTTCACCAATGTTGGAGATCTCTTCTTTAGCTTTTTTAGCGATCCAGTAATTCCCAACTTTCAAACTCCCCACCTTCGTGAGAGCTTTCTCCATTCTTTCTTACTCTCTCTCTCTCCTCTTCCTCTTTTTCTTCTCTTCTCTTCTGTGTTTTGTAACAGCAACAAAGTGTGGCACAGATGTAGATAAAGCGGCGCCTACTCCAAAGAGAAATGCAAGAGGAACAAAAATGAGAGAACTGTGTTATTTCAGACCCAGTTAGGCCGCTTCGTGTGGGACCATGTAAAACTCTACCTTTGCGAATCCCATGTGGCTTAGTAAATTTTTTTTGGGGCAGTGGTGTCGACACAAAAAGTATCTGCCGATAGCATTTTCTGTCGATGTCAACAGTTTTTCATCGACAGATGGTTTTTTCGTCGACGAAATAAATTGTATCGGTATCGACACATTTTCCATCTATGTCGGCACTATTTGTATCGGCTATAAATTTAACCATTTTAGAGACGATTATTCTCATCTTCTTCTCAACTCTTCTCTTCTTCTTCGTTTCTTCTTCTGTAGTTTTTTTTTTTCTCAACCAAAACAATTGTTGGTAGATCATGAAGCGATTAACAAAGTCAGTAAAGGCTGCGATTGGGAGCTCTAAAAAGAATAGGGAAAGCAAAAAAAAAAAAGAAAAGGTCAAGAAGAGGTTGATGATTACCACGATCAGCCCACTGGTATCAGTTGGACTCAAGATAAAGATCACGAGTGGGCTAATGTCAGAAAACTCTGTAGTCTTAACATTATACCGGGGCATTTATCAAGGAATAATAAGACCATAAATTTAAGAGGAGGTAAGTTTTTTTTTTTTTTTGTTGTCCAACTGTTATATTGGTTATAATTTCATACGCCAATTTTAATTAGTAAATATTACGATACATATAGGCACAAGATTAGTTAAAGCTACATACGATAAACTTCCACCTGCAATTAAAGAACGAGTAAATAGGTACCCATGGAAAGAGTTTTATTTCATCGACACTCACAATGGGAAAGGTAGGATAATAAGGTCGATAATCGAGCGGTACTGGAGAACTTCAAATACATTTTACTTCAGAGACTTTGAGACGGGTAAGTTTTTTAATTAGAAATTTAATTGGGGCAAACCAATATTATTTATGTGCATACTTTGATTATTAAATATGATGATGCATGTAGGAATCAGCACGTTAGATTTGTACATGATCACCGGCATAATATGCAATGGACAGGAGATTCCATACAACCAAGCCAAGTGGAAAGAAGGTCGTTGTGACGAATGACTTCCTTTACTAAAACGGTATGGGTCATTTGTAAGACGAGACGGTTTAAGTGTTGCAAACTTGAGCGATTTTTTGGTCTAATATTGCAAATCATACGAAAAGGATGAAGATTGGCCTGAAGAAGATTACGATGAGATCGAAAGAGTATTTATATTGTGGATTATATCCTATTGTTTTTTCTCCAATGCTAGTTCGATGGCACCTTTTGATTTTCTAGAGACTTTGGAAAACTTGGACATCGCATATAAGTATGGTTGGGGAACTCAAATGTTAGTAGAGCTACACATGAGTCTGAGAGAGGTCTCCTCCGGATCATCCAATGCTTCGATGCATATCATTACATCATAGAAGTAAGAAGCCTAGCTGCTTTTCATCAAATGTATTATTCTTTACCTGCAAAAATAATGTAATTTATAATATCTTCGCAATTCTGGTGGTACATTCAGTTTAAAGTGAACCATCCCACTTTGTTAGTCACGTCCCTACAATTTCCAATTATGAAGATGTTTGAACAAGGAAATTGGGCGCCGGTTCAGCGAACAGATGGAACCACAAGCAGAAATTTGAGCCGGCAACAAGGAGCACAACGGACCACTTCAACTTATAAAGGTACATCGTACACTGAATGGGAGCAGTGGGGGAATGATGAAAATGTCACCGAAATGTACAACAAGAGCTTGAGCAGGTGTGTATTGTATAGCCTATATCAAAAGAGGGTGTTTGGTACTATGGAGAGAGACTCATATTTCAGCATACGAGGGTGTTAGTAAAAGCAATCAACCCATTTAACAACGACATAATTTCGAAGGCCGATTATGAACGGGTGATAGAATCTTTGGGGGAGTGGGAGACAGCTATGGATGATATGTTTCGGCTGACTCAAGAGGCAACCAAAGAAGAATACGATCAATGGTTTAGACAGGTTGCCGATCCAACTATATTTACAGAGCCAGAAATTACGGTGGGTCTAACGTCCCAGTAGTAGGTAGGCTTCCACTAGGTGGTAATTTCCTTCCCTCACAGTTGCTTTCGTAATTTCATCCAGGCGCTTCATCTTCTACAGAAACATACGTTTACCCTACTCAGCCATATTCTACGGATTTACCATCTTTTACTTGGGAAGTTCAGACGATTGATGCCAGTAGTGGAAATCCGGTTTCATACTCGTTGAATAATGCTCTTCCTGGAGAGTTTGAACCATACAATATAGTAGATGCTCCATGTGAGGTGCTTCAGCAAAGATGTAACAATTTTAACAACCTCTTGGGTAGATGTCAGCATATGCATATTGAGGAGATGAACAAGTAGAGGACAGGCTCATTCTTTGACCTTGATCTAAACACTCCAGGTCTGAACCCTACCCCTGTTGTCCCAGCTCACAATCATAACACTCGTAGTAGAAGAAGTCCGACCTCAAGCACCCCGAGTAGGATTGTAAGTAGTGGAGAAAACCCAGATAGTAGCAGCGGAGGGCCTAGGACTCGCTACTCAAACAACAGTCCAAATGTTCAAACTACTACTCCATCGACGATACGTGCTCCCCGTGTTTATGGTAATCTGCCTTTCGTGGATCCAATGTCAGCCTAGTGAGTACACCAGGGTCCTTGTTGGCTGACATACAACAACATCAACCATGGAACAAGAACTGGGTTCCATCGCAACAAGAATATTGTCCTACGGAGGGAACATTCCAGCGGTATGATAACTCTAGAGTAATTCACCCCGTAGCTTATCAGGGTTATGGTCCGGCTAATGATTCTGAAGCAACTACAGTACCAGGTAGCTCTTCTGGGTCCCAGATGGGTGTTGATGCAGATGCTCAACAAGATTTGCGTAACACGGGTGTTGATTTTTCAGATTGGCACAACAAAACATCTTCAACCCTGGATTTCCTCATGATCCTAATCAAGGATCCGAGTTATAGTTTGCCGACATGTTAGGTTTCTTTTTATGTAGTTTTTCTCTTCTTCCTGAATGAAAAAAGTTTGTGTCCTAATCAACAATATTTTATCTTTTGTATCTAATCAATGCAAGTTTTCCTTATGTAGTTTAACATATATCTGAACGAGAATGTGCGTAGTTTAACTTATATCTGAACGAGAATCGTAAATCAACCATTTCATTAATTTGCTTGTTGCATTGCATTAAATTTAAAGTACACCATGTTCGGCCATAATTAAAAACGACGAGTAATTTGGCAACACCCCAAGGATATTGGAACAACCATCATAACATAAATACTTTCCATTATGGCGTACTCTCAAATTATAATTAACTATTAACTCTCCATCCACTAATTCTCCCTCTCAATTTTCAGTTACAAAATTGTACTCCTCCCACTCCCCCTACTTTTACTCTATTAACTTCCCACAAATTTCCCACTGTTTTTACCTGGAAAAAACAATGCACCGTCTCTGGGTACTTTCGTAGTGCTCGAGATCAAAGTCGAACAAGACGAGCCTAAACCAAGTCAATGGCCGTTCACGTCTTGCTTCGGTAACATAGAGGATAGAGGTTGATCTAAGGAGGGAAACAACGAAGAAACTTGAGATCAGGTTGAGAATGTGTTTTGGGTGTAAGAGTTCAAGATCTCCGTCGTGAAGGTGACTGGAAATCTCCAAGGCTAGAAGTGTGTTGGTTTGCTCAGGTGTGTCTGCTCTGGTGTATTCAAGTGTTATGAATATTCTGGTTGTTATGAAAAGATATTCTGCCTTGGAAGATAAAGGAAGCCTCTATTTATAGTTTTGAACTCACCCTGATCTCCTTACAGAGAAGGTGGAAGTCGTGGAAGAGTGGGGAGTGGAGGACATGAGTTGTTCTCGGAAACTGCTAGGATCGTGTAGATCATGTCCACTCAGCGCCACTTTCTTGTAACTGTCCATCATCTCTATTAGTTTCTTTCAACTGCCGTAGACCGCCAGACCAATACCCCTAAAGTTATCCCCCGTGTGTTGTTTTGATGTCTCGAGTGATGCGCAGATATTGCGTAGTTGAGTTGAGTTGAGTTTGAGTAGTGTCGTATGACTAGGATGTCGTGACCAGCGTGAGTGTGGTGCTTTCAAGACCGTGTAATAGGTGCATATGAGTGGCCTTGGCTGTTGGCCAAGGCCAGGAATTCATGGCGCCATGGGCTTGTGGCGCCATAGCCTAAGGGGCTGCGTCCTTGGCCTTTGGCCAAGGCCAATTCCTAAGCGTTTGTTAGCGCTGAGTTCTGTTTTCACGGCGCCACGGCCTTGGCCTTGGCCTTTGGCCAGGGCCAACTTGTTTTGTTGTGGCGCCATGAACCATGGCGCCAAGGCCAATTTCTCGCGCACTTTCGTGGTGCCATGATATATGGCGTTACGGTTTTGGCCTTTGGTCAAGGCCAACTTTGTTGCAGCTGGTGCGTTCTGGCTATGCCACCTTGGTTGTGGTGTGCGTGCTTGCGCTACAACATACTTGAATTCATGGCGCGCTTATCCATAGTATGTTCGACCACCCTGAGCTTAGGGTGTGGTCTGTTTATGCATGTTCAGGCTGTTGTATGCTTCTCAGGGAGCTCTAGACAGGCCTAGAGCTTCGGTGTTCCTGAGGTTTTCATTGAGACTCAGATATTGAGTCGCACTTTTAGAGGAAATCCATGAGGATGAGTCTCTGTCAACTCTTCACCATGTACCATTGAGCAATCTAGTTCTGATATCAAGGAATTCGAGGCGATGTCGACATGAAGCAGATTAAATGGGTTTATGTGCTGGTGAGATTATCAGTACTGGACTATGATATCATCCTCTCCACCGGGAGTTATAAGACAGATAGGGAGTATATTCATCTCGTAGAATAGGTTGCATTCTGAGCTACAGAGATGTGCCTGAATAGGCGATGGCCCTTAGGTTAGGCGTAGTTAGAGAGTAGTTTTACAATTTTGCCCCTCTTCCATTTTTCACCATCTACATTAAGTCCCCTGGTTAGTGTGGACAGTAATGTTTCATACTAAGCACTTGGATGGTGATGGCAACCTCAATTGTCTCAAGGTTTTCCATTCTGTGTTAGCAGAGAGTTTCGCAGAATGGGCAGAAAGCAAGTTCGTGTGCAAATACAGACACTTTACTAGACAGGGATGCTTTACTTTCCCGGTAACGTGAGATAAGACAAGTGACCGAGTGATGGTGATTCCCTAATATTATATTTGGGGCGTCCTAGGTGTGGCCCCTACAGGCCTCGTAGTTACATCCTCTGGTCGAAAGGGGGTTGGCTTTATAGTCGTCTTGACTTGGCCAAGGAGCTCCTAGGGTTTCTAGCTCCATATAGACGTGAGATCACACATTCGTGTTATCACGGGTTTTGTTAAATGAAAGAAAAGGTGAAGGGTTACCGGTTTCTTAGCCCGAATCCCTTCTTCTTCCTGAGAGATCTTCGAGAGGATCTCGCTTGAGTTTGTTGGCAGACTTTGACCAGGACTCTGAATGTAGCGCCGTTCACCTCTATCTTGTGTGAGTTCTGGAATTGGGTTAGCCTCCCGCTCCGTGTATGGAGCATCCAATTTCTAGGGTTTCGTAGTGTGCGTAATATATATATATACGTGCAGTGGTTGCGACACTATAGTCTTCATCGGCTTGTATAAGCTTTTTTGTAGGGTGTGATTTTCAAGATCCATGGCCGGAAGTGATAACTCTGGTTCGTCTTCGCAGAGGAGAGCTTACACCAAACGGAGAGTCTCCGAGATCATGGCTGACGAGAGCAACTCTGGTTCGTCTTCACAGAGAGAAGCCTATGTGAAGCAGTGGACGTGGATTCCAAGTCCGGTGAGTATCTTCCCGTAATTTCATTACACCTGTACGTATGTTCTCTTGACAAGGGTGGTAATACTGCAGTGCAGAGTTATGGTGACTCAGAGTCGAGGCCGCTTGAGCGCTGGGAGGTCGATTTTCGAGGAGGTCCCTCCAGCTGCTCAGACCCCAACAGGGGACCCCGTAAGCCTTTTATTCCACTTTAGCTTGGTCTTTCTTTCTCTTTTTTTTTTTAAATCGAATGTCGTTCATCTCTTTCAGGGGAGGCTGCCTCGGAAGAAAAAACGTGTGAGTGTCTCTAAGAGAGAGCAATCTGTCCAGAGAGGCTCTCCAACCTATTCTCCGATTTCGGTCGTTGCTGTGGACGAAGACGACAAGGACGGTGGCGCTGATGATACTGGTCCTTCATCTAATGGTGGTTCAGTTCTTGATGACGTTGGCTTAGGAATAGATGAGGTCGACAATTCGGGGGCCGGTCTTCCTTTCGAGCCAGAGATGGTCTTCCTTTCTGAGGAACAGAGGTCTGTTGGTGGTTTCCTTGTGCCGACTCTTTATGCAGACCTTTATGAGAAGATTTGGAAAAAGTACGGTCATGTCGCTACCAACCAGTTGATGAAGGATACTCCTGTCATGGTGACCATGGTCTCCTTTCTTCTCCCTGTGATAGAGGAGATGGGAGAGGAAAAGTTGTATAACGTGACCTCCGAGATGATCCAGAGGTGGGAGAGTCGCGTTGCCGTTCTGGAGGCGTTGATGTGCAACGTGGGCTGACTTCGTCAGCGTCTTGAGATCGTGAAGGTGGATCATGCTTGGATGGTTTCTAACGTTTTCCCCTGTTCGAGGGCTCTCCTCCGCGCCGAACGGGACTTGGAAGGATTATCTGACAAGGCTGGCCGTATGTTGAAAGTCATTCGGGCCAAGGAACAAGCTTTGGTTGAAGAGTCTAATAAGGCTAATGAGGTTATTGAAAGTCTGGAGAAAAAGAATGATATTTTTTGCCAGAGGCTGGAGATGCTTTATAAGCGAGACTATTCCTTGTTGGATGGGTTGTTTTGATAGTCTAGTTTTTATATTTTAACAAGAGAAAGGCTTTAGGTTTGAAAGGGTACTGAGATCTTTTTTTTTGTTTGTTTCAAATAAATCAGTTGAGCATTTTATCTGAAAGAATGAAGTTTATCTTTCCTGACCTAAGTCCCCACGTGTGTTCCCGTGTCTCTGAGCTTGCTCTGATGATCCTCCTCCGAGTGCGATCTCGATTTCCTTCATGGTGAGGCCGTGATATCGTCTGAGTGGCTCGATTTCCTTCATGGTGAGGTCGTGATCTCGTCTGAGTGGCCCTCTGGTTGAGTAGGGTTATACTTCGTCTCCCTTCGTTGCCGCAATGATGGAGGGCTTTGTTAAGTCTTGGCGGGGCGCGATGTTGATCCAGTACCCGTCTGCGTGACCTTATAGGGCTTGCCCTTTCTCCGTGTACGGGGAGGCTCGGGCTTGCAGCTTCATCCCTATCCTCCTCTTGTCATGGCGCCATGGGATGGGGCGCCATGCCCATGGCGCGTTTTTTTTTTTTTTAAATATAAAATGATTTTATTAATCATCATCAACTGAAAGAAGCTTACAAGAATTGGATGGGAGCCTGGCAACAAGCTGAGCTCCAATCCCTTTTTGAAGTACAACTCCTATCCTATGGAAAAAGAAATCCCCCACTGTGACGTGTGCATCATGACTAGCCATGTAGTTGCGCAATCTCTTCAGGAACTCCACAATGTCACTACCCAAGTTCCCTAATGTGGAAAAAGCAAGCACCCCCAGACCAAAACCCCGAGCAGTACATTTCTCTAAATATTTGTCCTTCTTACGGACTACAGCATCCTCAATTGCCTTGCCCGGAACAATTGCGCGCACCCCAACGCCTGTAAAAGGTGAAACAACTGTGATATCCATACACATATCATGCCCATTATCCTAGTTATACACTAAGATGTCCGCCGGTCTCAAAGCTAATCCGTTATCTGAGATGAACCCCAAATCAACCTCCTTCCTAGCCGGCACGCCCGCACGATAACAAATATCAGCGAATGTATCACGAACCAGGTCATGTCTATACTTGAGACCAATACCGCTTGAACAATGCACGGCGTGGTCCCCAAAAATATCCATCTCCCTACCAGAACTGTTGCAAGCGTCTCCTTCTTCGAAAAGAGGGATCCCAAGTCTATAACGTAAGATAGCTCTGAAATGTCGGGACCCAAGTGTTTGGTTAAGCCCAACAATCGGAATGGCCAACAAGTAGTCTTGCGCATGCTTGACCCTGTTACACTGCCACAAGGCTGAATCTCGCTCCGTCATAACAAACCGATTGGGTAAATCTTTCTTCACAGCATCGAAGTATTTGATTGCCAAAGAACTCATAGAATGAGGGGCAATATCATCAATGCATAATGAAGAACTCTCAATACCACATACCTGATTGTATAAGGCAAGTGCATGATCAAAACTGGGACTCAAATCAGACACACCAGACTGCCTCAAAATGTTTCCCTGCTGAACCTTTGTCTGGAAGAAAGATGCCAACAGTACTGCATAGTATCCTCCATGGTGTACACCCCTAGTCCACCACACTTGATGGGAAGTGTAGCAAGCCTCTGTTGCAGGGGGGCCAAAACCTGGGCCATCCCCTGTAACAAGATGTCTAAGAAACTGCTTGAGATGATTATCAAAAATCACCTGCGCCTCCTCCAGGTATTCAGGCTTAGTTGTTCGCATTGCAAAGTATAACCTCGAGACACCAGAACAATTCCTCAACAATAAAAGCTCGCCTTGGGGGTCTTTGAGCTTCTGTATAGCATCAATCAAGCCCGTGGTTTTATGTACTCTGTTAACCACCATGTTCTTGCAGAACTGGG
>JAJJMA010322515.1:0-12541 GCA_023529015.1 Papaver nudicaule
ACATCGAATCTTTGTGGCCCTAAGTCATACAAACATAACTTGTCCTAGGCTATGAACTGTATCGCAACTGAAGACGCTTCCCACTTACTCATGCACTGTAATTTTGCAAGGGCAGTCTGGTTTTTGCAGCAGTTGGTGGAATCATTGGCAACCATCAAAGTACAAAGGAATGGGATTATCAGTTGGTTCAAGGATTGTGACACAGGTTATATAACTAAGATGAGATATGCAAGAGAGCAACAGTAGCTTGGGCCATATGGTCTGTCAGATGCGAAATGCCGTACCAGGGGGAGTCTGTTGACTTAAATAGAGCAATTGCTAAAGTTCAACACCTGCTTTCCAATCCCTCTTATTGCAGGACTGCAGTTAGTGCTACTGATTCCTCAGAAAGGATTCCTAGAGCTAACTTGTATTGGAAACCTCCATTGAATGGAACCCTTACAATTAACTGTGATGGTTCATATAAAACTGAAACAGATTCTGGTGGTATAGGACTAATCATTCGTGATCATGCAGGTACACCGCAAGGAGCAAAATGTGTATACCTCGAAGCACCACAAAATGAGGATGATGCGGAGCTACAAGCACTGAGTGCAGCAACGGAATGGGCAAAGCTACTAAAGCTGGATATAGTCAATTTCGAGTTGGATTCGAAGCTGGTGGTTGATGCAATAATGAAGGAAAGTCCAAATACTACTTGGAGGATCCATCATCAAATGTCAGACATTTCTCAAGTTTTTAGTCAGGCTACAGGCTGGAGGTGTTATCATATACCTAAAGATATGAATAAAGTACCCGATATGATGTTTCGATTCATCCCGTGCGGGATTTTCATTGTGTGCGGGAATCCATCAGGGTCGTTGGATTGGCTCATCCAACGGCCCACGCGCTGCTAGATCAATTTTTTGATCTAGCAGTGCGAGAGCAAAATAATTTCCATATTTTATCTAAAATTGCTAGAACTGAAAAACTTACCAAGGATTGGAATAATACCATCCCAAAGTGTAGAGAAACTTTGCTCTCATTTAAACCATCATCAATAAACTTTTTCGTAAAAAGAAAAGAAAAAAAAAAGTTGTAATGCAGTTCTATTCTCATTCAGAGCATGTACAACAGCTTAACAGTCACTGCAGTTATACGTTTAAATATTAGCTTGTTACGCATCTTGGGCGTTGACAACCTTTTCAAATCTCCAAATCCAGAGATGCTTTTAAATAGCAGTACTGGCTGAAAACCCATTACTTTTTCTCTTCTATTTTGTCATGAAAACCTGATCCCAATCTTATCAATTGGGACAAATTAATATTACATCTGTTAATTTTAAAAATAATCCGAGTGACTCAATTTTATTAAACATCAACAGTCACCCACTAGAAAATAACAGACAAGATAGACAATGGCAACCTAAACTAAGAAAATAAACCTTTGATCTACTCCTAACATAATAAAGGAAAAAAATACCACTACCAATCTCCCAATTCTTTTCCATGTTCCCCCGAAGGGACAATACCACCACCTATCAACGAAAAGGGACCATTAACCACTACTTCTATACCGCTCTTTCTTGCTTTTTCCACTCTTATTCAGTACTTTACTTTACTTAGCTAAGCCAATCGCCCCCGAAAAATGGAGCCGATTGCACTGTGAGATCACCGCTTAAAAGGAATCAATAGAACAATTACTGTTTGCTCAGATTCCTAATGACGTAAGGAAGAATACCACCGTGGTTGAAATACGCCAGTTCCACCTGTAAATCAAACACCCCAACATGGAAGATTCAGATACTGGTAAACCAGCTATGTAGTTCCAGTCGTACTTGTGGCTGGCCAAACATTTCACACACTTGTGTATGTTCCATGATTAAAGATTAAAAGAACGAGAAGTATTAAAAGCACCTCAGTGTCGAATCGGGCAGTGCAGATGAAAGATTTTCCAGCATCAGTAACAACAGTGACATCTTGACCGGGTCTTATCTCATTAACATTGCTAGGAAGGTCAATGGTGTAGCGCTCGTGACCAGTCAGACCAAGTGTTTCAGCATCTTCCCCAGTCTTGAAACAAAGAGGGATGATACCCATACCGACTAAATTACTGCGGTGGATTCTCTCAAAGCTCTTGGCGATTACTGCTTTCACTCCCTGATATAGGAGAACAAGAATTGAGTAACCACCAAAAACGGTTTCAGACATGAGAGCAAAAGAAAAGACGGATGATGACTTTCTATAAGTGATCATATTAATATCAAAACTAACCAGCAACATTGGACCCTTTGCCGCCCAATCCCGAGAGCTTCCACTTCCATATTCTGCCCCAGCCAGAACTATAGTTTCGTGCCCAGCCTCCTTATACCTCTGATAATATGAGAATGATCAACTAAGTGCAGTAACTCGAGTGATAAACCAACAAAGAAACCATATTAATTTACAGAAATGGGCACTAAAAACATGAATATCATAAACCTATCCACGTGTAGCTTATGAAACTAACTTGGAAAATCAAGACAGATGCAACATACGAGAATCAACAAATTGCTGCATTCATTTATATCTTTACTAGCCAAATTTAGATAAAGGGAGTACATTAACAAAAGAAAACATGTTAGGCAGCTTGTGTAGAAACAACAAAACAATCTAAATTTAAGACAACTTACAGTAGCTGCATCAAACACATGGAGTTTCTCCCCTGTTGGAACGTGAATTGTCTTTGGACCCACTTCTCCATTCAAGAGCTTATTGACAAGACGAATATTGGCGAAGGTACCCCTAGCCATCACTTCATCATTACCGCGACGACTACCGTATGAATTGAAGTCCCTTCGATCAACCCCACGCGCAAGGAGGTACTTTGCAGCAGGGCTGTCCTTGTGAATGCTCCCAGCAGGTGAAATATGATCAGTTGTAATGCTGTCACCAAAGTTGAGCAAGCAAAAAGCGTCCTTCACTCCATGAGGACCAGGTGGATCCATTGTCATATTCTTAAAATATGGAGGCTCGTGAATGTAGGTTGAGTTGGGGTCCCATGAGTATAAAGAGGAAGATGGAATTGATAGTTGATTCCACATTGGATTGCCCATTGTGATTGACTCGTAAGTCTTCTTGAACATATCAGGCAATACACTAGACTGAACAACCTGGAATGCAAGCAGATAAGAAAGAACACCCATTTAATAGCTGTACAATGCAAGTAGGGAAACAACGTCATCTGCCAGATTAAAAGTTAATACTTCGGCAATTTCTTCAGTGGAAGGCCAGATATCCCTGAAATAAACACTCTTGCCATTCTTTCCCTTTCCGATTGGCTCCTTCTCGAAATCAATGTCAACCTGAAAAATGATTCGTGTCGGAGGAGTTGATATAACCCAAACGTGATAATGCAACAGATCTAGCTACTAATGCCAAAACGGGAGAATAAAACTTTTAACTCTTTCCAGTTTCCACATCTTCTATGACAGGTGTCTCTGAGTCGGTACGCTAAAAAAAATCACACAATAAGCCTAGGCATTCTACATCTAATTTAGCTGTTTCAAAACAAATTCTCGACTCGGGAAGACAGACGAACTATTACAGATAGAAAAGAGAGGTTGGTGTAGGCTGTAAGCCAAGAACATGTTTGACTAACTTAATACTTTTTCTTCTGCAGTAAATATCATGATTGAAAATTATGAACATACCGTGCCAGCAAGTGCATATGCAACAACTAAAGGAGGCGAAGCAAGATAATTTGCTCGTGTCAAGGGATGCACACGGCCCTCGAAATTTCGGTTCCCAGAAAGTACTGCAGCAGCAACAATATCTGCAAGCACATGCCACAATTAGATTCGACTAAAATGAAACAAAAAAATGTACAAACAGAAAACCCATCAACTCAACTAGACTAATAAAAATTTTAATTGAAATCGGGAATGACAAAACTACCATTTTCTGAAATTGCAGATGCAACTGTCTCGTCAATATCACCCGAATTCCCGATACACGTCGTGCAACCATATCCAACAATATTAAAACCCTGCTGGTTCAAATACTTTTGCAGACCACTAAATTCAAAAGCAAAACAAACACAATCAATAACGATCACATTATTGTCAATACATAATAAATGATACTTATTCAAATTACCTCTGGAGAAGATATTTTGTAACAACTCCGGAACCAGGAGCCAGGCTGGTTTTGATCCAAGGTTTAACCTAGTAGAACATCACATACAGGTCATTGACCATTCGAGCCGAAAAGAGAGATCTTTATCTATCGATATATATTGAGGGTGAGACTTAATACGTGACTAACCTCAAGACCCAGTTCACATGCCTTCTTTGCAACCAGAGCAGCCCCAAGCATGACACTCGGGTTGGAGGTGTTCGTGCAACTGGTAATTGCTGCAATGACAACACTACCATGCTTGAGTTCTGCTGACTGCCCATGGAACGAGAATTCTACGACTTTCTCCTGAGATTCTTTTGGAACAGCAAAGCCCTGTGACATTACACTTAAGAGTGTTAAAAGCCAAGTCATGCAATATACAAAACAAAGTGTCACACAGTGGACTACAGTGGCCACCTAATCTAATTGAAACTTTCGCACTACTTAACCAGGGATCAAATGTGATTCGAATCAACAAACCAGATATCCACCTAGCTGATTTTCAGGACCTAAGGGCTATTAACAACGCCAAATTCCAACCCTTGATCACTTTTTTATAATGCTGGAATACTTGCAAACCCTTGCCGTTAGACAAAACCATCTTTTGCTAAACAAACTGCCGAAAAGCTTATCTAGGGTTGATCTCTATAAGTGGGAAGTTTAAGATACCCTCAGGTTTTTCTAAACTAAACTTAATTAACATGCCTGGCTCATCCTTTACCAATTTATAAAGATATTTGGGAAGAACCCAAGCCAAATGACCCAAAACGACCCTTAAATCAACTAGCAGCCTGCCAAACAAATAAACTTAGAATCACAACGATCAAAAACAAATTGAAACTTAAGTGCAGTTAGACCCGCACCTTGAATCCAACCTTGTTATCTAAACAAGAATGCCAGTCTGCTTTCATTTCCTTCAAAGGAACGCGGTCATGAGGTCTGACATGGAGAGTGATTCAGTATTCACATGATTTTAAATAAACCAAAAATTTATAATTGATATTAAAATATATGTGCATTATCACGAAGAGCACTTACCTCTTTGGTCCTGAAACACATGGTTCAACATCCTCAAGATCCAGTTGTAAATAAGAGGAGTATACTCTTGCTTGTTGAGGCTGAATCCAAACAGAAGTACATAAATTAGCGGGTAGGAACCTGGGAAGTTTTAATTTAAGCAATTGAAGTACTTCTTAAACTACTTTAACTTGGTTGGTCTGGTAAAACTCATCGCAGCTTATTGACATTGTTACCTCATTATAGTCAACAAACATATTGTTCGCACGGAGATAGGTTTCTATCATAGCCACCTATTAAGAAACAGAATAAAATCAACTCATGGCATGGAAATTCAGTATAAAGGCGATAAGCTACTTCAAGTTAAAGTAAAAGCATTCACGGTTTCGTCACTTCTTCCAGTTAATTTCAGATATTGTAAGGTGACATGATCGACGGGGAAGAAACCCATGGTAGCTCCATACTCAGGTGACATATTGGCTATAGTAGCTCGATCAGCCAATGACAACTCTCCCATACCCTCACCTGCGACCATTCAAGAGTCACGATTAATGGCAACAGATCTGCTAAAAGATCTAAAGAAACTTTAGAACTTTACTAAAGCTGAACTTACCATAAAACTCAACAAATTTTCCAACAACTCCGTGCTTCCTCAATATTTGGGTCACGGTTAAAACCAAGTCAGTGGCCGTGACTCCATTTTGTAACTTCCCAGACAACTTAAACCCAACAACACCAGGAAGCACCATACTCATGGGCTGTTGATTTTATAAAACAACAAAATTAGATAGCAAGAACGGAACAGTTGCGTGGAGTGTTTATGGGTGGAAAAAAATTTACAGGTTCATTCTAGTTACTAAACAGTAGATTGGCGAAAGCATGATACATATAGAGTTTTGGATAAAGTAATCATTACCTGGCCGAGCATGGTTGCCTCTGCTTCAATTCCTCCCACACCCCAACCAGCAACTCCTAACCCATCAATCATAGTTGTGTGGGAATCAGTTCCGACAACACTAGAGAGTTCCATCAGTGTTAAAAACAACTCGGCCAAGATATTCCAGATTAACCTGAAATTTCATCAACGAGATTTGCTCACAGTTTCAAGGATAGTGAACGACAATTAAAACTCTGAAAGAGAGAATACATCAAGAATGTCCATTTTTACTTTTCAAATTGTTGAAAAAACACTAGCACAGTAAGTAGACACTAAAAAGCAACCTAACAAGTTTCCCTGGAAAGTGAAAATGAGTTCAGGAAATAAATATATTCAGTTCTGAAGACCCCTCACCTGGTGTACAATACCAGAACCTGGAGGCACAACAAGCATATTGTGAAAAGCATTTGATCCCCATTTGAGGAAAGCAAATCTTTCCTTGTTCCTCTGGAACTCCAACTCCATATTTGCTTGTACCGCGTTTTCTGTTCTAGCTACATCAACCTGGACTGAGTGATCGATCACAAGGTCAACAGGAACCTGGATGCCAAATCAAACAAAATGATGTGACAAAGACATGGAACTTTTGTTTCATGGAAACAGTTTAGTCAGTCCAGGTTAGCTAAAGAATAGGAAGTGGTTGATTTCTTTCGAAGTACCAGCATGTCAAAATAAGAAAGTAACACTATGATCAAAGAGTACCAGCAAGTCAAAACTCGAAAGTATTGCATACCAAAGGGTTGATCTTCTTAGAATCACTTCCTAGGTTATTCATTGCATCACGCATGCAGGCAAGGTCAACGACAGCAGGTACACCAGTAAAATCCTGGAAAACAAAGAAGTACTCAAAACGAAATCAACAGAAAACTTCTGTATCACCTACTCTTAACAGATTAACTCAGTTACATGTACCTGCAACAGAACACGAGCGGGCTTAAACGGAATTTCAACTTGCTTTGGTGCAGTCCTCTCCCAATCTATAATCTTCTCCACATCTTCCTTCTTAACTTGAAAGCCATCGCAGTTACGAATGGCAGACTCAAGAAGGATTCTAATAGAGTACGGAAGCTTATCTGTGCCAATACAATGTGAAATTGAACCAAAATTTCAAGAATGATTATTATTAATAGCTTAAACTATAAAAACACTGGAAGAAAAAAAAAAACATATTATTAGTACAGTTGCAGAAGTATCAACAAGAGCTAGCTCATACCAATCCTTGGATCATTCAGAGCAGGCAGACTGTAGTATTTCCCAAATTCGCCGCCTCCAGGCTTGGGGAGACTAGTATAAATTCCCTTAAAAGCATTCTCAGAAGCTGAATTCATGAAAACACACTGGGTTAGCTAAAGTCCATATTTCAGGAACTATGTACTGAATCCAGAAGGTCCGTAATTTACCCATTGTTGCTAATTTTCTTTGAAAACGCTCGATCAGGGGAAGCCGAGTTGACTCGAGACGTAAAACTTACAGGCGATCTCCAATCAAAACCGTGACTCAACCGAGTCAGAGAACCTCTAGCCGATTGAAAACTCGGAGAACTTGTAAAACACCGATTAGTAAATGAGGAAGGTAACTGAGAGGGTGAAGAACTGATAGTTCTAGATAATAGAAAAGAAGAGAACGGAAACCTAGAAATTCGGATAAGTTTTGTAGTAATAGATGAAGACGGTGATGCAGTTATATACATGACGATTAGGTTTTAGTACGTCAGGAATTCTGAACTTCAATGAAGAAGATAAGAATCAAACAACAATAATTGAAATAAATTCATAAATTTCTTCAACTGGTTTTCTGTTTGTTTCGTCGTTGTCATTGCTGATTTGATGATCGTAATCTAAAAAAAGAGAGAACGACTTAGAAGAGTGTGCCGAGTATTATCAACGGTGGGTCGTAAATGACTGTGAGAGACTGGGATATATACAATGCTACGTTGACACCCTTATATCTAGGAAAAAATCCCGCTCTCTAATCTGACGGTCAGTTTTTTTTGCCTCTATTACATCTGGATATGTGTAGTGAAAAGTTTAGAAATGACCCACATACTTGGCATGATTTAGTGTGTACACTACAGGTGGGGTTGTTTGTGCTGTCTAGTGGACGGACACCTGTTTTGATAATGCGTAAGCTTTCAATCTGACGGTAGAAAAGTCAAAGTGATTTAACGTGGACCAGGCTTTTGTATTTAGCTTATCGCGGGAAACGATACAGAGCTGCTAACTATGACGAATGCGCTAACTAGGTATATGACACCGAAAAAAGACCGATTTGATATCACCCATCAATTCGAATTAGCAAAAGCAATGTTTCCTTGCATAATATGGATTCCAAACATTCATGATCTGTATGTGAATGAGTTGAATTACTTATCCTTGCAACAATTGCCCATTTTGGTTTGTGCAAAATGAGTATGATTTTTGTCCGATAGGAAAAAATTCCCTCCTGTTTCATCTCTCTAGCAGGCGATTTCTGCTAGTTTTCCGTCCGAGACCTCAGTTTGCTCTAAGAGCAAGCACTATGGTGCACTAAACTTTCTCCACAATTAGGATAATTTTGTGGGTACTTGTAGGTGGAAAACCAATATGCGCTCCTAATATTAGGTGGAAATCCAATATCCGTTGAGTATAAAATATTATGTTTTAATGTAATAAAGTGAATATTTGGTGGGGCCAAAAACCTAATAAGCGGAGACTCGGTTTGCAACTCAAAGAAATAGGTGGAAACCCGATTTCCGCATAGAGATAGTTTCTCTAACTGGTGCTACACAGATGTAGCACCAACTAGAGTTTCTCTGCAATGTAGAGAAAGTTTGCACCATAGTGGTTGCCTTTCTCTACATTGTAGAAATTTCTTTACATTTAAAGCACCATAGTGCTTGATCTAAGCGAACTCCTTTTTGACTTTGTTTTCTCGTTTTCGTTACGGTCTTTGTTTTTCGGTCCACATTTTCTCTTTTTCCAGCTCAGGACTTTGTCAAGATGAGTCAACGAAAATTTAGACCATTTTGGTTTGTGCAAATTAGAAACATAAACTTAATTGTGTTGATAACTATATATGTTTAACCAATAAGGATAAACGGTGGAAAAACCCTTTTTGAAGTTGGAGTTCTGCCTATCCAATGGGAAAACCAAAACTTACAACTCCACCTATATGTTGGGGATGGAGGGAGTAGAAATTTGAGGTTACAATAAGTTTAAATTGAAAAGAAAAGGATACAATGAAACATGATTAATACGACAAAAGAAAAGAGGAGGATTACTGGAGTAAGACAAATACAAATATGAATAATACCTGTTAAATCGGAGGAACAATGAATTTTCTCAGAATTATATTCCAACCATTTTGTCTGTTTTTCTTCTTTAGAAAGATGCACTCCTAAAGTAGGAGTGATTTGCTCAAATCTCTGTAACTAGTGTTGAAGAGTTCGTCATCAAAAGATCGCGGATAAAGATTATGTCATCGGATAAATTAATAATAAAGATTTGGTCGACCGAACAGATAGTGAAGATTCCAGCGTAAGAGAACCTTCCTATTGACCTTAATCAAGACCCTCCCATTAAAGCGTGGACAAACCTCTTGAAATGAATAGGCAAAACTACCATGACAGTGAATATACCTTCCGACTGGTAAGTGCTAAACATGAAAAAACCTAGCTAAAAAAAAAAAGTAAATAAAGTGAAGATCTCGCTAAATCCGGCACAAAAATGACCACATTTGAGTAAGAGAAGTTGCCACGTGAAGAGGAGGGAAATATTCCCATGTGCATGCAAGTCTGTATAACAATGGGATTACTTACCGGTCGAGTACGTTGGTAACACTTTAGATACCCTTAGAAAGTGTAATGATTTATGCATGCACGCCGATTGTCGTATAGTACTCTCTCCATCTCATAAAGACGGGGTGTTTCACTTTTTCATTTAAAACTAAAAACAGTAAAAAGAAAATACTAAGACAAATTTCAATTACAAATAAACACCGAGGCTTTAAAAGTTAGAGAACAAAATTTTATAATTCCCCAGTACTTGACACGTGAACCTTCTTTCAAACAACCGTCAACTGGCATTAGAAGGAAAATACCTTCAAAGCTGAGCTTGTTGCGCCAGGAGGTGAGGGAAGTATAAGTGGTGCTCGTGGTAATGGAAATTAATTTGAGTTAAAAACTTTGATTGGAAACATGTCACGACGGTTGCTATAGCAGTGGGAATGTGCAGAAGCCCGAATGGAAACCGTTTGGTTTCACAAAAATGGGATTTGAATATAATAAACACATGGACAATTAAAATCATTTTCATAGCCACGTTGTTCAAACCTACTGTATGACAATTTGGAAGACAGATTGCTCAAGGCTCTTGGTTGTAACATCACAAGAGTGAAAATAAGAAGTGATGAAATATATAGTGGAGAGGATGCACATGCCTAAGATTGTCTAGATTGAGAGGCTACCACAAGAAATAATTTTGAATAGAAACATACGGTTGAAACTTGTACAATGTTTCTTTATTAGAGGGATTGCCACATCAATTACAGAAAATGTTGGTGGAAAAACGTACTAAGCATGGCAAGGAAAAATCAACACTTGGGATCACATAAAATAAAAATTGTGCAAGCGGTTTCTTCCACCTAATTGCATGGAGAAAATGTATGAGAAGTGGCATAACTTGAACAACGTGACCTTCTGTCCGTACGGGGTGGTTTAAATGAAATGCCTAAGCAAAACTTACGTCAATAAATATCATAGGTTTGAACATAATGATACGAGAAGAGTTTGCTCTGCTATTGGTTAACAAATATATATTGAAAGAAGAGTAGCAGGTAAATCATCACTCGAAATACCAAAGTTCTACTAATTGAACGGGAACTGCGTCTTACTAGAACAAGGTTGCACTAAAGGCATCTTCTTGGAGTAGTGAGGACAAGAAAATGGAAATAACAACATCCTCGTGAACTATAAGTATCACTCAGAAGGTCAAAATCCTCTTCTTTGAATTGCTTAACAAGTATAAGAAATGGTCACGTGATGTACAATTTCCCACAAAACGATTAAACTTTAGGGCTATTTAACCGTTGGTACGTACCCAGCAAATGACCGATTGTCGACTTTGGTACCCAATACTTTGGATATTAAGGGATACTACCTAGATCTAACGTTGACTGTCTAGTCAAACCTTTGACCTAACATTCTGTCATCTAAATATGAAAGATTATTAGTAAAATAATAATTAGTTGACGGTGTTGATAGATCGTTAGCACGTGATATTAAGAAAAACGTGTGACCTCATTCAAATCGATCTAACAGTTACAAATAGATTGATCTAGCGGTTACATTTGATTTTGAGTTGTTCAGTTCGTCAAGGACTTTCATCAAACAACTTCTGTGCGTTTTTTTGTTGATGAAGAGGTGAGTTTCCTACTGTATTATTAACTGCTTTTCTATCTTCTTCCACCTGTGAATTCGAATTGTAACAAGAACCCAAGTTTCATAATCATACCATGACTCTAAAACACTCAACAATCACCACTATTCATCCATAAAAACTAACAACAACACCTAGTTTTTCAACTGTATTTGCGGCAAGAAACTGTCCAAAACTGAAACAAATCAGTACCCAAATTTTGAAATTGAAAATGTTGAAAAGCGCAACATGATAATTGAACAAGGGGAGGTCGAATATAAAGATTATATAGGGAGAAAAAATTTTCTTGGGTCAAAAGGAAGTTAGAGCAATAGTGGTACCAAATCACAAGTGGGTTCACTCTTGTTGTTCTTCTGAAAGTATAATCAAAGTATAATTTTATTGAAAAAATAAAGAAAAGAAGGAGTGTCTTGAAATTAGATGGATCAAACCAAGAACCACCTTGTGCAATTGGCCCCAGTTAGCACCACCAAAACATATTTTGTGAATCATCATCACTGTTGTTTGTATTTTAGTATAAAATGAGCTATGGGTTTTCGTTAAAATCGAAGTTTGAGGCGCATTTTGAAGAGAAAAACAATGGAAATAAGTAAAGATCAAATGAAACCGTAAGACTAAATTCCACAATTCTTTCAGAAATTACGCGAATCCCCCAGTCTAATTAACTCTCTGATATTTGAACGATGATATCAATTGATTTAGGTTAATAAATAATTAGTTTATATCTTATAAAAACACGAAGAGAATCAGATACGTGATGTTTTTCTAACTAGGTGTTAAGACAATCCCGGTCATTGTTATCATTGATAAGGTTAATAACGTAATACCCCAATTTTTGTTACCATAATTTAATTGTGTTAGATCAAAGGATTGACTAGACTATCAACGTTAGATCCAGGTAATAGCCCTTAATATCCAAAGTATTGGGTACCAAAGTCGGTAATTGGTCATTTGTTGGGTACCAACAGTTAAATAGCCCTAAACTTTATTGAAGGTGGAAGTGAGAAAGACACACGAAGGAGAAGCAGAATATAATA
>JAJJMA010322521.1:0-14857 GCA_023529015.1 Papaver nudicaule
AAAAAAAGGTCTAAAAGCTTTCACTGTTTCGCTGAGCATAACTTGTCATCCTCAGTGGAAGGCAACTTTGCAAAGCATCAGGAACCCAACAAAAACAGCGACAACAAGGGCATGGGTATTCATATTAAATCGAAAAGCTTCCACTTCCACACATTACAAGAGTACGATGAATTGGTGGAACGAGACAAATTGCTAGATGTGTTGGTTGAACGAAAGAAGTTCCTTCAAGAACGGGAAGTGCTGAATTCAAATTTATACACAAATGATGGCGGAACTTGTTCTTCCACGACTACATGTCATGATTGTATCAGCAAAGAGGACCATGCGGTTGAGAAGGACAAGAGCATGTTGAGTATTGAAGAAGACCCGACACCATTTGTTCTTGAAGCTAATAAAGAAAGAACCCCTGGAAATGCAAAAGTAGTACTTGCGGAGGAAAATGGATCGAGAAGAAAGGCCATGGCTAAGGACCTCGCTTCACTGAACATAACCATGCCATCATCGTCCAACACTGAACTTGCTGCAGCCGTTGTGGGAACGGGAAGAGAATGGCTTGATGATAGTAAAATGGCAGGGAAACATCAACAAGTATTTAACAACTACTACTCCTCGGAAGCTTATGTGACTCCTAAATTTGGTAGTTTTAATTCTTTACCAGTGCCAGTATATCGAGTGCAGAGATCGAAATTCAGTACTGGTGATAGTACCAACAATGACGATGTCAATATTGATAATGAGGAGTCTGTGTTTGAAGCAGATATGGTGGCTGCTTATGAAAAGGCTATGCAACAGTTTCAAGTAGAAGAGGAGTGTGTACTCGAACAAATTACTGAAGAGAACTTTGAGGATATAATTTCAAATGTTAGTGCCTTTTGAGCAACATTGCTGTTGAGAGTTTGTACTTTTTATGTCTATGTTTCTATTGTGGTAAGGGTCACAAGCCTCATATATATGCTTGGATATTTGTTCATAACAAGTATGTCTGGAACTGTGCAACACATTCTTTCAATCGCACATTCTTATGGCTTGACAGTTAGACAGGTCTGCAAATACTAAGAGGTAGTCTTTTTCCAGTTTCCAGCCTTCTTCCCTTGCCATGATAAATGAGAGCTGCAGTGGTATGTGGGACGCAACGAACTCTATTCATCTCTTGCTGATCAGGTCCATCTGGGAAGTACTGGTCCAATAGGATCAAGCAAGCTTCAATGCTTCATCCTAGATTTAAACGGAGGTACAATCCTAGATTTTAATTGGTTGGTGTTGGAGGTACGTTTGATTTCTGATGAGGGTTTGAGGGTTATATAGAAATAGATATTAGAGAGATGTATTTATGGTTAATACTCAAAGAGCAGGAAATGGGTGTTTGATGAGAACTGTTTTGTTGTTCTGGTTTGGATAGGATTTTCGTCTATATTTAGGAGTAATTTATCTCTTTGCAGTTACACGCTATTATTAGCAATTGGAGATGTAAGGCGATGACTTTTCTACACTAGAAATGTGGATGAAAAGCAAGCAAATTCTCCTAAGATAACGAAAGACCTTAAGATCGAGATGAATTCTGTTGATGCTTGAAGATTAGGAAACGAATTGGAACCGGGAAACCAACAGGGTATGGGTCATAAAATGAAAGAGGATATACAGAAATTTTAAGAAGAAAGGAGGACAGAGGCATTACAACTACATGTTTTTCATTCAAATACAGTTTTGAATTGTGTGCACCTATTGCCATTGTGTGCACCTATTGCTTCGGAATGTCGTTCGTTGGTAAAGAGACCAGGTGGTGTTTTCGATGAATTTGCGGCGTGGCCTCGAAGGGTCGAGTTCAGGTTCTAGGTTAAGTATGATGATTGGGTCGACAGGTTTTATCTACGGTGAATCTGACAACAGCAGCGAGGATCTAAGTGGTAGTCTGTCTTCTACAGCGGCCAGTGTTGCGAAACTGGAGTTTGACAAATCCGTAGAAACAGAAGTCATTCTAGAAAATGGCAACCTATGCAATCCAAAAGAAAAATCGTCTTGCAGCGATACAGTTCAAATGAGTGAACACAGGGAAGGTGGGGTCAGAAGTAAGAAGAAGCACCGACGAGAAACAGTGGAACCTGAGAAGGATAACTCATACACTAATTTGAGAAACTCGGGTGCCTCCTTCATGGGGGTAAAGAGTTCTTCTGAAATGTCTAGCGGAGGAAGGCATAGTGAGGAAGTCCAGATTGAAAACGTCAGAGAAAGTGGGGGTGACAGCAATGAAGATGCTTCACAATATGATTTAGCTGATATAAGTTCGTGGAAACCAAAAGAAAAAGGAGAACATAAAGCAAGTGAGAGTCATCTGCAGCAGCCAACAAGTAGTGATCCATTGGTAGGATCCATCGTTTTACTTCAGGCCGTGCAAGAGGCGCTTGAAAAAGGTGTGTTGTTCTTCTATTTTCTTGTCTATGCTTTCATATTTGCTCCATGCTTTTTTTTGTTGAAGATACTGCTTCATAATCATTCTCTGATCATATTTTGTGAATTTGTACCAATTCTTACGAGTTAGTAAGAACAGGCTCTGCTCCATTTGCCTACCTTTTTTGAAACACGTATGATACAAACAAGTTTTTCATCATAACAACCACGTCAATCAAACTTGATTCCCATTTTATTTTCCAGCGCCATACATTCTACAATACGTTCAAGTAATTACAGAATTTTACTAGTAATACATTTTGTTGGTGTCTTTATGATTTCTGGCTTCTTTTAGAATGTAAATATGAAGATAATGGCCCACACAGTGGGTTTTCTTCGTTTCTGTGTTTCAATGATATGTTGAAAAGATGGAGGCAGCATATAAACTCTTGTTTGACCAAAGATACATTAACATTTGAACTTCATCTAAAACAATGATAAACTTGTAACTACACCTGATCTGTGCTTTGGAGTAACCCTGTTTGTATGCTATATAGAAATTGCTTTCGAAAAGCGTTATGGTGATAAAAAATCAACTGTGACATCTTTGCAGAGATTGAACATTTTAGAGAGATCGGGAAGAACCAAGTAACATCGTTTAGCACATCCAGACGCGATGTTAATTCGAACACAGAGATCTGTTCTATTGATCAAGTAATCTACGTGGACCACTGTTCGGGCCGAAAGCTACTTTCAGGCTTTGAAGATATGGAGACAAGTAGTAAAGTGAATGCTTTCCAAAAGAAACTCGAAGAGACATTGACCATGCTGGACGCTACGGAATCTAAGGTTGCTGAACTCGAAAGGATTTTAAGTAAGAATGACTGGGTGAAAGGAAAATCAGCTGGGAGTAGGAGTAGCATTAGCAATAGTCAGAGTTTACAGTATCTAAAAGACAAGAGCACCGAGATGGAGAATGAAGTTAAGACTCTCTTGAAGAAGAAGCTAGAAGCTGAAAAGGAGTACTACCAGCAGCTAGATGAAATAAGAAAAACAATGAGTAGTAAAAAGCAGTCAGGATCGAAGTTAGTCGCCTCAGAGAAAGAAGGTCTGCTGTTACTGAAGGCAGAGAGAGAAGAAGAGGAGTTGATGTCAAAAGATAAAGGGAAGCTTTTGAAGATGAAAGACAGCATTTACAAATATTGCTTCTGTTTGGTTGTGCAGTTGATATTTTTCCTGTTTGTACTGGTGTTTTGGATGTCAAATCTACCTCAGCAATCTGTTGGGCCTGCTTATGTACCAACCTGACCTGCCATGCACCCACTGTTGGACGAAAAAAGCAATTAGTTTTAACTTAAGCAATTAGCATTTCTATCCTTCTTTCTTATCCAGGTTCGGTCTTTTGTTTGAATTTTTTTTTTCATAACTTTGAGATGATGGCTATGTATATATTACAGTCATGTTTCTGCAATAATACAAGTGCATATGTACATGTTAGATGGTGCCTCTTCTTTTATCTCTCTCTGGCCCTATTCTTTGGATGTGTTTGATTAAACTTATGAATCTATTATACAGTAACAGAAAAAGATCGGAAAATGAAAGAGCTAAACAGTAAAAAATGGGTGTCACTACCGAGGCAAGGAGCCCACGCAACTGACAATTTGTTCGTTAGTTAGTTGATGGCTATAACTAACGGCCCTGTAATTAAAAGTCAAGTAGGAAGTACCCATTCCTTCACATTTTATATATTCCAGATACTGGCAGCTATGATCAGTGATTAGAAGCTTGTTAAATAGATAACCACATCTTATAAAGCCATGCATATTGAAAGCTACTTGCTTGCAGCTAGCTGGTAAGAAATCACTCGCTACAACTCAATAATTTAAACAAAAATAGATAAGTGTCTGCTGCTAGTGCCACCAATAGGGTAAAGCTAGAAATGAATCACGGGGGTTTGACAATAAAACCATGCAACCGTCCCATGTTTCTTTCTTTTCTTTGGTTGTTAGATGGATCATCAATGATGGTGGGCTTGAGAAATATTAAAATTTGGGTTGTTGAAGTCAGACAAGGATAGAATTAGGAAATGATAACATCACGATAACCACACAAATGACAAACTGGGGATCATCTTTCACTATCTTTGTTTTCCTCTAAATTATAGACCAGTTTGTGTAGATATGTTTCCAGTAAATTTGAGTGTTTCTCTATTAGAATGGTAAAATGATTTCGTAACTCTATGCCGACACTTCCATACCAACCGATTGAAAAAATTCACAAGTTTCTACCACTATGCCATTGGATTATTGGAGAGTTGCTTTGATGATGGAGTACTGGAATCACAGAAAAGGACAAGCTCTACTAGTACTAAACACACACTGACTGTGAGTGACAGAAAAAGATATATCCTCTGAAGTAAACAGTGTTTCTGTATGTTTTTCATTTTCATTAATTTGCTGAACATCAAATCAAATCCTCATGTTTATGACAGTCATATCATTAATATGCATAAGTTGTTGAGCTTCCAGGGTTGCTCTTCATTTTTTTCATGAACCCAGAATTTTGAGCTACTAACAGTGCATGAAAAGAAACATTTACTACTAATATGATCTCATCACGTTCTACTAGATTAAAAGCTAAAACTTATAACGTGATCAGGACAAGGACCCGGGTCATCTACAAATTTGAATTGAAAACTAATATATGGCAGTGATATTAACCTTATGTGCACAATTGATCAGATCCATTGCCGTGCTTACTCTTCCATAACTGGTAGCTCATTCAGGTCGAAATCAAACACCACTCGGTGACCTCCATCTGCAGTAGCTGTTGTAATGCTATTAGTAGTGATTGCAGTAGTATTAGTACTAATGCTACTCTTACTGAAATCTTCGGCTGATCCCACTGATGAGCTACTCGACGGAGGAGGAGGAGTTCTGTCCACCACAGCGGACGTGCTAGGGCTAGTTCCGTGATGCCTCTTGTGTCCTCCAAGTGCTTGACCTGTTGGAAATGTCTTCCCGCAAATGCTACATCGATGCGTTTGCATACTATTATTACTACTTCTGGTCATTGCCCCTGACATCAACTTTGACTGTGAATTTGAAATGGATTCTACTCTCTGAACTCCAAAGTCTTCATGAGTTCGCTTGATGTTTGCATTGTCATTGTTGACCAGCCCATAAAAATGGTATCCCTCTTCCTCATCCTCATCAGCTTCTCTTCTTATTGTCAATCCACCAGCAGCAAGCACTTCAATATTGCTCTTGTGTTTTGGTTGATTGATCTTAGTACTACCATGGCTTGATCTATGACCACCCAATGCCTGGTGAGATGGGAAGGACTTGTTGCAAATTGTGCATTTGAATCTATCTGCAGTACTAAACTTCATATTCTGCTTCCTGTTATCATCGCCGCCATCATCAACCACCTTTGCTAAGTCTTTTAACTTCATCGTCTTCCTTTTCTTTCCCATCATCATTTCAGACAACTTCTCATCTCCATATTCAACATCAGAGTCCTCCATTATCACTTTGCTTGTTCTATCATATATGTACCCAATTTCAGATTCCTTATTGTGTACCTTGAACCTCTTCTTCCTTTTCTTCTTCGAAGATAATCCTCCTCTTGGGTAGTCCCCAGTTTTCATTCCACCTTTACAGTTACTACCTTCCTCCTCCACCTCAGAGTAGTTGTAGTTGTTAGAACAGTCATCTTGGTTGCTTTTATCATTTCTTCTCTGCTCGATGGTCGACTGTAAGGCTGATGAATCAGGAGGAGTCGTCGATTCTGACTGAGCTGCTGCCATCACTAACATCATGAGATCATAAGCTCCTCGATCAGCAGGTGTCACACATTCATCATCAGGATTTTTTTGCTCTTTCTCATCTGAATAATCAACAGCAACATTCATCTTATTACTCTTCAGCTCTTTACTATCAGTAAAACTTCTACGACCTCTCTTTGCGGTCACAGACCACTTCGGAAGATCAATATCAACTAAACCGGAATTCGAAGACCAGCTCGGAGTTGAAGCAGACGGCTTCATTTTCCTCTCCGGCGTTGCGTATTCCCTCGAGGAATCGATCACCATTCGATCATCCAACTTCTGCTCTTCTCTAGAATCAGATGAAATGGTTGATGACGAATTAGTGTAGTTTTTACCTTTTGCAATCATGGCAGCTGTAGGGGGCTCAATACCCCTCCACTCTCTTTCTGGGTGGCATCTCATGTGACCAAACAATGACTTCCTCGAGGGAAAAGTCTTTCCACACACACGGCATGTATTGTCGTTGTTGTTGCTGTTGTCGCTGCTAAGATTATTGTAATTGGAATTAACTGTTGCAGATGCAGCAGAAGCAGCTGCACTGACATCAATAAAGATTTGTTGGTGGTGTTTGTGATTCTTGGCCATCATTAGTTCTGTCGATGAGCACTTGTTTTGATCCTTTATTCTCTGCCACATTACCACATCATCATTATCACTGTTGCTGCCATAATCATTCTCTTCTTCGTGCTCTTCTTGTTTATTGAAGTAGTTGAGCTGATGATATTGGGATTGCTGGGAACCTAAATCATCATCAAGTCTCATGTGAACTCTTGAATCTTTTCTTGAGCTGAAATTCTTATTAGAAACATCATAAACTCTACTTTCCTTCTCCTCGTCACCATATTCTTTCTTACTAGCATTAGAATTAGACTTGAGCTTGATTTTCAGTATCCTGTTCTTCTTCATGGATAACGCAGTACCATCATCCAAATGAGCACCATGATGGTTTTCTAGAAACTCAAACTGTTTTTCTTGATCATCCTCCATGAATCTGAATAGAATCAGAAAAGAAAATCAACAATCAAAAGAAACATAGGACTAGCTAGATTAGCTTTGTACTCATAGTATCCACATATACGCAAGTTATATCCTATAGAGCTTGTGGACCTAAAAAAAATGAACTTTGGTGTAATGGAAGGGGTGAGATTCTGACTTCTTCAGAGGAGAGACTAAAGACTAGAGACTTCAGAATCGAGACTTAAGGGTTAAGACTATATGTAGAGAGTAAGCAGAAGTTGGGTTTTCGAGATCTTGACCACCAAAGCACAAACAAACATACTTATCAAAAAAAAAAAAAAAATTGACTAATATACAACCCAAGGAAAATAACAACTTAGGTTTCAAACTAGCAGCTTACTGATCATCAAAGCAAACAAAATACAACCCAGCAACTCCTTGCCATTATTAGTAGCTCTGGAGAAGAAGAAGAAGGAAATAGACAATTACCTACTCCCACTTGATTAGGTCACATGATCAACATAAGCATAAGCATAGTACTAGTAATTAGCTCCGATCCAACCATAATTTATTTGTGCTGCATATATTTCAGTAGTAGTAACTGATGATGATCCTGTAATATCAAGAGATAGATAGCTAGATGGATATAAACTAAGGGAACCACTCCAATAGACGCAGCTGAAAAAGAAAGAAAATCACTAGAGCATTTCAGTCACGATACCATGACCCCCACCTCTCCCTCTCTTTTCTCTAACTGATTATGATTGAATGACTGGACTCTGGAGGGATCACGTTCTTCATCAACTATTATTACTTTCTTCTCTCTCTCTATCTCGCTTTCTTTGATATTTCCTCTTCCTCCTTTTTTTTACTTTTTGTTTTGGTTTCTTCTCTGTTAAGTTCGAGGAAGATCCATATGAATGTAAATACTTTCAAGTCTCTGCTAGTTAAATTTAGAACATTTTATGGTTGCAAGGAAACTTCATTCGCTTTTCTTTGTTTCTACAATTGGATAGCTATGCATTTAAGTGTTTCCCGATATTCTCTTCAACTGATTTTATTCCCCACTGTCACCCACATTAATCTGGGACGTTGAAACCAATAAACTATCTTGTTTAGTCGAGACAAAAACTCTTCGGTTTCAATTTTCAAACACCCATTTAGTTAGTAATTACATACCTAAACTAATCCCAAAAAGGGGATATAGATTGTGCGTACAAGGTCACTTGGCCAGTTGGCCCCATTCCTTTAAACTGCTAGTTTTAATGGTTAATATGTTATGAAACGAAACATGGACACCAAAGGATCTGTGGCGCAATGGTAGCGCGTCTGACTCCAGATCAGAAGGTTGCGTGTTCGATTCACGTCAGGTTCATTTTTTTCCTCAGGCATGGCATGATTTTTCAACTTATCAAAACTTCTGGCGTCCATGAATGAATGAAGAATATTGATTCCAAGAGAGGCATTCAATACAATTTGGTCTATGAGAAAGTATGAGTTATATTGCAAAAGTTTTCCAATTGAATTACAGACTATCTATTGAGTCATTCTTACAATTCCAGAATTAAAAACCTTATAATGGAGGTGATTAGAGATATTAACTCCTCACAAATTCGTCTATTGTAGCCAAGGAGCTGACCTAGTGGAACTGTTTCAAGGGAAAAGGTAAGACAGCTGTTTGTTACAAGATGAAAAGCTGTTAGACAGTGGGGGGTTTTCCTGCATTTCGTTTGGGTTTTAACTCATTATGTGCGTTTGAGATAATATTAGTATGTGATACCAAGTCTCTTTTTTTCTGGTGGGAATGTTAATTTGTAATGTTCAAATGAGATGTTCAAGTCTCTTCTTTCTGGTGGGAATGACCTCTTTTCTTACTGGCTGTTATAGGGGCCGGCTGAATTGTTACAGGGGCCGGATAATGAGACAAAATAGGGTTGTCCAATAGCTTTTTCTCAAAACCCCTTATCGAACATATTTTTTTAATTCCAAACTACCCCTTGAAGATCCAACCGAAAAATGCAGATGTTTCACATTAACATTAATTTCGGCTACAATGTTTTAGGTAGATGCCAACCGAAATTTTTCAAATTTGAATGTGTTTTAAATGGAATTTTCGTCTGGAATTATTTGTGTTAGCTCTATTTTCGGCTAGTATGTTTTCGTCTGGATTTATCTGTTTTAAGCCTAATTTCGGCTATTTTCGCCTGGACACAATGTTTTCGTCTGGATTACTTTGAACATTCCAGACGAAAACTTGTAGTCTCAATTTTCGTCTGAATTGTTAAAATTTCACATTATTTTCGGCTACATTCATTGTGACACAATCTAGAAAACTCGTTTTCGTCTGCAAATTACGCATGCAAAACTGTAAACAACCAGACGAAAAATCTGGGAATCAAGCAAGTTTCGATTGGATTTTTAGGGATAAATCCAACCGAAAAACACAATGAACCCTATTTCTCTAACATTCAATCAATCAACAACCAAAAACTCAATCAAAGACAAAATTAAACAATGGGTTTGTTATTTAGGTCTACCTGAGTCTCATATCCGGATCTATTTCATCAAGAATCTCGTTTTCATCTCTTTCTTCATGTTCTTCATGGTCTCATCCTTAATTTAATAGGGTAATTTAGACTTTTCATTGTTTTTGGACACCCCTTATAACAGCCCCTAGGATAGCAATATTGTTTCCCGGCCCCTGTAACAATTCAGCCGGCCCCTATAACAGCCAGTCTTTTCTTTTAATGGAAGCGTAACCTGTCATGTGGTACTAGTATCGCTTCTATGAATTATGAACCATACTTTGAATAAAGATGTAAACGGTGCGACTGCTTAACACATTAGTTTGTTTGCAGTAATACAAAACATACTTGTTCATTTAAATTTTATCACTATTGTAATGCAAATTAGGGTACATCATTTCACTTTACAGAGTTCAATTTTTGATGAGACGACTAAAAGAACAATCTGATCTTGAAGTCGATCTTCTTCAAGAATTAGAACTGCTACCTAAGAATACTTCTGACCTTCATGATCTTTGTCTTCGTCCTCAAGGTAAGAAAGTCTTACTGCCTCTTACTGCATCCCCTTGGGTACCTGGAACACTTTATTCTGACGAAGTCCGCTGATGTTGGCACTGGATACTTCATTTAAAACTATGCTGAAGGCAAAGATCATTGTGATCCAAAAATCAACTTCCTAAGCACAAGAGAAAATAAATGCAACATTATTCAGGATTACGATGTCTATCAACACTCCAAAACATTTGGAGAACTACTAATTTAGAGAAAACGCTTCAATGAAGTGATTTTTCAGAAAGAAACTAAAAACACAAGAAAGTGTTGAATAAAACCAAGAAACTTCGTGCCCAAACCATGAGTCAACTGCTCCTTATTCGGACTCATTCCCAAATGAATCACACTAATATCCTTGGCTCTGTACTCATGCATCACTAATATGGCCCGACTGATATGTAAAAATGACCGGAATCAAAGGAAGTACATTCCAGGTGTTTCCGGTTATAACTCTTGCATTCTATTATTGGACTCTTTATTTGTCTACTTTACAAGCCTTTAAAATGAAGAGTTCTAAAACCAATTCAGACTTGGGGTCCAGTGACGGCTCACTTAATTTTGGACAGTCGCTACTGAGGATTTGGTGGGCGACTATTGGCAGCAGAAACCCTTGATCCCCATTCCAAGAGTTCTTTGCTTGTATCATCCTTGTGCACCAAGACCTCTATGAAGCAAAAGCTATCCTTTTCTTCTCCTGTTGCTTTTGAGATTGCTTCAATGAGCTCCTCCTCTGTTTTCACCTGCATTTCAGTAATTCAACCATGAATGTCATCCAAGTAGAATTCACTCGTTCACATGCAAAGCTATGAGCTAACAAATAAAGATTGCTAGTCATGGGTGTTGACCACTTGCCGAATTTGCCTCAGAAGTGAAGAAGGTTTGTTCTGTCTGCCAATGATAGAACATGTATATGACCAATAATGATCTTGCGCTAAACCCCATAGAAAAGGATAACCTTTTTCCTTTTTTTTTTCTTTTGGAAATAAGCAATACACTTCTATTGATATGTTTTACAGCTAAACTAAAAAAGGTGAGGGATCTTCAACAAAAGAAAGGCAATACAGAACACTCTCACCTTGGTGGTCCAACATTTCCCTTCACCGTTATGGATGGCGTCAACAAATTTGGTGTAGTTCCAGTTCTTAATCACGTTGTACGGCCCGTCGTGGATCTCAACCTCAATTGTGTATCCTCCATTATTGACTAGGAATATGATAGTCTTCTGGCCACAGCGGATCATCGTGGAGACATCCTGAGCTGTAACCTACAATCAAGGGGAACATAGAAAATGCACATTAAAATTCATATCTATCCATGAGCCTGCCAATGAAAAAAAAGTTTCTCTTTTTTAGACTTATACTGATTCAAATACTGAACAAATAAGATATTTTAGAATGTTCTCCGACGTGTAAGAACTAGACATCATTGAGATTCACCTGGAAACTTCCATCACCAATACAGGCAATGACACGCTTATGTTTGACAGCCTGAGCATATCCAAGAGTGGCACCTACTGACCATCCGATTGATCCATACTGCATCTGGAATTCATATCTGTGTAATACCATTAAAAGATTAAAATTGAGACTGCGCGCGCAAGTTTTCTTTAATGATAATTGTACATTGCGTAGAGATATAAGCATGTTTGAAAATTTTATAAAGTGAATTTCTAACAGCTTACCCGCAATTCTCTGGGAGATGTAATTTCTGACAGTTGAACCATGAATCCCCTGTTTCTGCAATAACTGCTGTGTCTCCACTCAGCATTTCCTGTTATGCCATCATTGAATAAACACAACTAAGCAATAAATCACATTGAATGACTCCAAGAAAAGAAATTAAGAATGAAGGACGTATTCATATGCGATATGTCACATGTGTGTGCAGTATGTGCAGATGAATGTGTTTAAATGCAGTTCATGCGAACAAACTAGTGCTCCAATTGGTCCACTATGTCAAAAACCAAACCCTCTTGGAAAAAAGAACCGCGCACCTATGGCATTCTTCGGAGGAAAGATTAGGACTGGGATAGCATCCTCCAAATAATTTTCTTCTTACATAATAATAAATGTTCCTTATTTCAGGAAAGATAAATGAACAGTGGCTAGCTATGACATTATAGCAAGAATAAAGAAAGGGAATCTGATTCTCATGACCCTACCTGGATATGCTTAAATAGGATGTTTACCCTCAAAGGTTCATCAATCTCACGCTTCGAAGGGATACCATGTGGAACAAAGATCCGTTGATAATTTTCCATAGCTGTGGTGTTCTTCTTCAGTTTCGAGGCCAAAGCACTCAAGAAGTCAGCCATATACACACAACCAAAAGAAGGACCATTGCCGATGGTAACCCGGTTAGGCTGTACAATTATGGCCTTCTCCGTTTTGATAAGCAATGAGTACCCCACAGAACTGTAGTCATTAAATATGGGGCCAACAAAAACATAGGCATCAGCTGACTCCACAATTTCCCCGCAGAAGCTGGAACTGACGGCACCCCAATACGTTCCAATAAAGTGAGGGTGATATTCAGGTACCAGACCTTTGCCAGATGGCATGACAGCCATGGCATACCCGCTAGCATCTGCTAGCTCAACAAAGGCTTCCTGAGCCTTACACACCCTTAACCTAGGGCCACCAACAATTACAGGCTTTACAGCCTTGTTTAAAACTCGGCTGTAGCCTCTACTGCAGCCTCTAGCCCCATTTGATTGCTGATCCTGTATGATTAATAAGAATAAAGAGTCGATTGGTCAATTTTACGCTACTGACATCAACCTGGATATGAACTTTTTTGTAGATTAGTCAATTAAATTTTGAGTTACAACACAAAACAACATGAGGGTTTAAGAAATACTAAAGTAGCTGTGATTAAGAAGCATGAAATTCAATTTACAACTCAAGAAGTTACATTCTTCTCCAGTTCTTGAAATATGCTAATATTGCTTATATTGAGTACAAACAAATAACATGAAGTTTGTTAGTAGTCTATGAATTTAAAACAAGAAAATGGTTAACCAACCTTGGAGAAAGATAAAACGGGACAGGCTCCACAGTAAAAGTTGGATGAGGAACTGCAGGCAAATTACAGCCAATACTGATATAAACTGGCTTGCTTTCTTTCAAAGCAGTTGAGATAGCAGTGTCAATTAGCTCATGTGCATCATCCAAGTTGTTAACCACGGCCTGTTATTTCCACATATTTTTTCAACTCCACAGAAATATAAAACACTAACAAAATAAAGCAGTCCAGATGAAGAACATAGAAACAGAACTAACCAAGTGGTACAAGTGGTAGTGTATAATCTTGGTTTTTCGAAAATCCACCAGATTTTAACCATCAGTTACAATTAACAAATCTAGAATTAATTACTCAAATTTTAACTTGATTATCGATCAAAATAAAACTCTCAAATATGAAACTGCTTATGAACAAAATTATAACTAATGCTATTCAAGAAAAACAAGAATTACCACCGATTAATCGATAAAACTAGAAATGGGAAACTTAAAATTGAACAGAAAAATTAGAATCAAACATTAAAATTCATTCGAATCGAACAGAAACACTCTAAATGAAACAATGAATCTTTACCTGGAAGCAAGTAACAGTTTGAAAGCATCGTAGTTCTTGACTAAAATCAGGTAATCCAATAGTATGGTGAAGAATACGATTAGTACCATAATCATTAGAATTAGGACCACCTACGATACAAATAACAGGTAGATTTTCACTGTAAGCACCAGCAATCGCGTTAATAACACTGAGTCCACCAACAGTAAAGGTAACAACACAAGCACCAACACCATTTGCTCTTGCATAACCATCAGCAGCATAACCAGCATTAAGTTCATTACAACAACCAACTAAATTAAGTTCTGGTTCAGCTACCAAATGATCTAACAAACATAGGTTAAAATCACCGGGTACTGCGAATACATCCTTTACACCAACTTGAACTAGACGACGTGCTAAATGTCTACCGAGTGTCGCAGAATTTGGAGCGTTTGGACGCAAGGGTGATGAGTTTGAACAAGGATGTAGAGAAGTTCCAAGTTCAATATTGGAACCCATTTTTTTCTAGAGTTTTTCAAAGAAGTGGAAGATGAAGATGATGATGATGATGATGAGTGAAATAGTACATGGGTTTAAGGGTATTATTAATAAGGTTGATCGAAACCATGGGCGGTTTAGTGGAAAGCATAGGGAAATTGAAAGGTTACAGTGGAGGGATATTATTGGTTGATTTGATGAAGCGAAACTATGGAAAACTTAGGAATTCTGGTTTTGTATTTTAAAAGTTGACTGGTCTGTAGGAGACACTAATCCTTGTTGCACAAAACAAATGTCAATATTAGTTGGTTGGTGTCGTTTGTGGCTAATTTGGGACTTAGATGGTTTTTGTTAATGCAATCATGTGGTTTGCTTTGGTCACATGTGGATGGTTTTCACTTTCTGACAGCTTCTCCAACGGTATGTGTGTAAAAGAAAAACTCTTAATCAATATAGGATTTTTCTCAAAAATCATCTCCAACCCATTAATGTGAAGGTGATGTGGCAAAAAAATATTTAGACATCCTCTAGGTGAACCTCTAGATGTAGAGGT
>JAJJMA010322590.1:0-25250 GCA_023529015.1 Papaver nudicaule
CTCTCTTTCAAAACTCTTAGGGCTTGGTCTGTTTTTATAGTCAAACACAATAAATGTGATTTACCAAATTGTCCTCTAAATCATTTCTGAGTTTTGTGTGAAAAATCCACATTTACTTTTTGAGTCTTTCTCTGGAAGAGAGAACTAGACAGCGCATAATTTAGCTTCAATTACGGAAATGGTGCACAACGTAGCTTTACTTTGTAGTAGAATTAACTCTGGAATGCACGCACTGGTCTTACAGTCTCAGGAAACAATCTCAACAGTCTTACAGTCATATGCATTGGCTTAATTTTGGCACAGACATTGCCAAGGGTAGTACTAGGCCTGTCGAATACTACCCTGAAAGTAGTCTGGAAAACACAATTGTAGTGCAAGAGGTCTTTTCCTGGCATTTTCCTATAAAAAAAAAAGAGTGAAAAATCCGCAGCTGGCTACCCGACGGAGGGACTGCCATGTCCTTCACTTATTGGCAGGTGCACAACTTTTGTTCCAGGGAATTTTCAGAGGTACAAGCTTTGTACCTACTACCAGGCTAACACATTTGAGTTCATTGTTAAATCTGAAATTAGCACAATTGAGTCATCACTTAGACGAGGCAGGGCGGGGCTTCATGATTGTTTCATTGTTTAACAAAGCTTCAAACCTCTCAAGAATCTGATTTTCATAGGTACAGTGCTAGTGGTTTGGTGTACTTGATTATTGAATGGAAATGATAGACCTCCCAAGACTTTGGCCAAGATTGATACTCCAATGTGGCAATAATCCTTGCTGCAGCTTAAGATAGCTTACAAGTTCAACAGAAACTAAAAACAAGTCTAAATTTATGTAAGTTGCCTAGATCAATATTTTGAATGACTAGTCCTACAAAAAAAAAATTTAAAAAAAAAAAAGGGCCCAACCGGGTTCGAACCGGTGACCTATTGATCTGCAGTCAATTGCTCTACCACTGAGCTATGGACCCATTTGTGGTATGCTTTTGAATAAAAATTCCTCTAGACCTCCAAACTACTTGCCTTCTTGGGTTAGGGTGTCCCATGTAGATTGCCTCTGGTTTACCTGACAATCTGATTCTGGTTCCCCTACTGTTTTTTGAACTCTCAAATAGGCTTAAACCAGATCATCAGTCATAAAAAAAAAAATCAAACTACTGTCAACACTCAAGTAAAAAGGTTACAATTTTTCAGCAAAATTTTTGCTTCACTCAACAAAAAAAAAATTTAAAAAAAAGTAAATAAAATTTGAAGTAAAGTTGGGATACAGATTTTCCACTCAGTCAGAAATATCCCTCTACTATAACACTCTCATTTAAGACCCTTGACTGTAATTTCTTCAGTTTATGCACTTCTCTTGCAAGTATCTTGGTTGTTTGAATTTCGCTCTCTTTTCTTCCCTTCCAGACTGGCAGTACTTCCATTACTAATTTTTGTACCAGACCCTGCTCAAGACCCTCATCGACAAGTTCTTCAAGATCTTTACAGTCCCCAACAAAATCCACCAAAACACTGCATAATCCACGGCTGGCACAGTAATCAAGAATCGCATTCAAATTTACCTTGCCCATAACCACAGTTTCAGCTCCTTGATTGGTCGTTTCAGGGTTTACCACTGTGTCAGTCTCCGCAAATATAATCACCTGGGTTGCTGCATCAGTAGTAAGGACAGGGATTTGCAGGGGAGAATTTGTAGTTCTTGCTACTATAATCTGCAAAGGTTGTTTAGCTTGAGGCTCTTGTGATATAGGGAAGGTGGAGTCCCCAGTCAGTGAGCCAATAGACAGGATGACACCACCGTAAGCTTGTAGTAACTGTGAGTAGTAACCACCAGGTTCTTTGGCAGCTAACCCGACCTTGTCTAAAATTTGCCCATTTACAGACTGAGAGTACCTGTATACCACAAACGCAATATATTTGTAGAAAACATTTAGTTGATTTTTATGTGCAAAATGTTTTATCTATGAAGTTTATTTTGGTGTATTACTACATGTTCCGCAAATGTAACCACTTCCACAAACTGACATTTATCATGTGCCTAAGGCCCTAAGCAGGTCATTCGAATTCCATGTTCCGCATATGTAACCACTTTCACAAACTGACATTTATCATGTGCCTAAGGCCCTAAGCAGATCATTCAAATTCCAGTTGATTCACCATGTGTGACACAGAAATATGTGATGATTTGTGTCCTTACAAAAACCACAAGTAAATAAAAAGTGAAAACCAATACCAAGTAAGCTTAACTGATTACCTCAGTGTAACGAAGGGCTTCCCGGTGAGCATTCGATGAATATAAGCCTCGTTTAGATTCCTGCACAACTCTTCCTCGACCCCAACTGTAACATCAATTCCTGCATTCCTAAGTTCTCAACCCCAGAAGCATACACGCATTAACTAGCATTTTGTAAAATTACAAGAAGATTAATGTCAAATTTGGCGAGGCTTTTGGAAGTGTTCTCAACTTCTCACTAAAATTTTCCACAAGCTTCAATCCATCAGGCGAGGCCACTGTGTCTTGTGAGCTTGATGTGTCAAAAGACAAAACCATTTCCTTCAGTACTAGGGCATTCATCAGCAGAAGTCCTAGAAACTTGACTTCAGAATCACACCCTTTAACTTCTCTGATTTCAATACGCTTGAGGTGAGACAATAAGCATGGCACTGATAGTTCCACTTCGCCAGTATCTTTCTTGTTGAACCTGTAGTCCAGCTACATCCAAGATATTACAGGAAATAATAGTAAAACATTTTCCATCGTTAAAATAGTTCCTAAAATATCAAATACGACTTAAAAGAGTCTGGTTCTTACCTTCTCTGATGTAAGATAAAGAGACTCTATATGAGGACAGATCTTAAGTAAGTACGTTACTGCGAGCAAGCAACGTCTTGTAAACCAGGTTTTCAACTTCAAACAACGAAGATTACAGAATTGAGGGCATCGACCCTCTATCAAGTCCGGAGAATCTGCGAGAACCTTGTTAAACAACAGAAAACTTAGTATTTGGATAATGCTACACCGAGGCTGTATTCACCAAGGCTGAAAGTATTGAACAACAATTTAATAAATGAAGATGCTTAATTAGTATTTCAATATACATGAATAACCTCTGTTCTTCTACTTATCAGTATACAAATTCCTTAAACTCTGATGCACTAATTTGTTAGTTGTTACATCTAAGGATCTAGTTGAAGTAGCATCGTGAAAGCTAGTTACACATAAAAGAATCGTGCACAGGGTTACAAGCTAATATTGCCATTTCTAAGGTTTGTGAACATCCCATTAAGCTTACATTTGGAACTGTCATCTTAGATGTAGAGTGACCCCAGTTTGGAAGTCGATCTATCAGCTTGGATGAGCATAGGTCCAAGCAGTGAGTAACAGCAACCTAATGAGATTTTTTTTTTTTTTTTGTAACTAAGTTGAGTATTTGTACAACTAATCTACCCCTTCAAAACAATTTCCTCACAATAGTGAAAGAGTAATGAGAGAATTGCATGTTCACCATTATGTAGTACAATGGAAAACACTGAAAACTAAACAACAGGATTCCGTAGTAGGATAATATGTAACAATAGTTACCCATGTTAGGTTGAGCAAAAAAGAAAAAAAATTGTAACCAATACGGCTAGCAAGAAACCATACCTGAAGGAACCCAGGTGATGAAATTGTTAGCTCTTTCACATCACGAAAAGCTTTGATGAATTGCACCATACGCTTTGGATACAATCTTTGTTTCTCTTTTTCAGAAATCTCCAAATCACTATCGTGAAGAGCGTCATGTTTGTATTCTTTGACAATATCAATATCAGCAGTGATTAAAGAAGAAACGTTCTCAAGACAATACTCTTGTAACATGTAATCTTTGCAGATGAATGATGTCAGATTCGGAGTCGATAATTTGATAATCTTTGCCATGTTATAATGGGACCAAACAAGGATTTCAATATTACTGTTGATTTCTAAATGCTTCAGCCCATGAGACTCAATTTTGACATTCACATCGTAACCATTTTCAATCCAAATATCTCTCAAGATCAGGGATTCAAGAATTGGACAGCTCGAGATAAGTCTATTAATCGAATCTCCGTCCTCAACGAAAAACGAACCAAGAGATATAAACTTGAGCTTAGGTAAATCCATCGATTTGGGAAGAATAACTTGTGATTCACAATTATTAGTCAAATCTAATACCAACTTCGACAGTGATTGAGAGTTAAACAGAAAATGTGAAAACCTCATTCTGTGATCAAAGCATCTACCATCCTGCTCAATGCAAATAGATAAGTCTTGAACATTGCATTTTAACACATCAAATATCCAGACATTCAGATGTTTGTTTACAATCTTATCCGTCTGGCTGTAGCAGTTCCCCCAATGAAGATGAAACTTATGTATGTCAGAGAAGCCTCTTCGCATTAGTACATTGCCCACAAACTTTTTAAACTTCTTCAACTGTTTAACCCAAGGTTCGCCAAACTCGTCCCCAGGTTCGCCAAACTCGTCCCCTCTGAAGACTAAATTTGACACAGAAGGCCATACATACCTCCACCTTTTAGACAAAACACATGTTTGAACTACACATTTCATGTCGAGGAATGATAGAATGTGATGAATCAAGGCTTCTGGCAATTCACTGATTCTATCACATTCATTATCAGCAATTGATGAGATTCTGGTTTCCTCCATGGGTTTATACAACCTATAACCAGACATAAACCTTACAGTGAACTAGGGATTTCAAAATTGAATTCAAGACCAAAATTAACCTAGCAAAAATTGAAGGGAAAAACATGTAAACCCTAAGTTTAAAACAAAAGAGGAATCATAATAGTGAATTTAGGGTTTAAAATTTTCATTTCGAAAACAAGATTAATCGAGATAGAAATTACCAGATACGGAGATTTCGGCAGTGGTTGAGATGTATTCTTTTACAGTTGCAACGATGAGAGTAGATAATCGAAAATTTCACTGATTTGATTCCGATGTTTCTCCAGGGTTTTATTCGCACGGCTTTCAGGAAATGATGCTCAGCAGCTCAACTGAATAGAACGAGGGTTTCTGAAGTTTGACTGCTTTTAGTATCCTATCCAAAGAAAAGACTAATTTAGTATTTACTGCACTCTATATTGGATTTACACTTTTCTTACACTTGTGGTTGGGTTACTATGTGTCTTCATTTTTACCTAAACTTGTTGATTTGCGAAGAATTTGGTGCTAACATTTTTTTTTTTTTGTTGAATATGAAAAATTATACTAAAGGTTGGACTGAAGTCCACTACCTGCAAGCCCAGGTAGCTAGGCAAAGAAAACAAAGAAAAATCCTCCCACCCCGATGTAGACGGGATTCATATCCAGGTCGTTGGTATCATCACCCAACAACTTTACCACTGTACTATAATGGCCTGTGCATATTTCAAACTCAGGTCATTAGAGTATCTCCAATAGTTTTTTTAGGCCACATTGGATTTTTCTTTATAGGAAAAATTTATCTTCAATGGTTTTGTAATAAGAGATTGTGAAGACGACGTGGGTGGGAAACACATCCTCTACTCCATCCTTTTGTTTCATAGGTTTTTAAAAGGATATAAAGAATGGGATATCATTGATCCATTAGCATTTCACAACTACACGGTTGGACATGAGTTTTATGTTTCCCTCACTTCGAGGATATTTTGCTTTTACATTGCTATGCTATGCCTTGAAATGCTTTACGAAAATGATATTCTCCTCCTTATTCTCCCTTTCTAATGTAAGCCCTACATTTTGATTGGGTTTATGTTCGGATTCAGTTTCGGTTTCTCTCTTCCAAGATTTGGGGTTTCGATTGGGGGAAGGAGAATAAAGAGTTAAAGAGGAAGCCGAATAGGACCACTGAATACTTTACATGTAAAAGCACACCACATTTACATTGGCGATTCTCTTTCGATCATCCATCCACCGAATTTATCAATATTTTATAATGACATCAACCATAATTATCATAAACATGTTATCATCAATACCTGCACCACAATACTGATTGACTTTGTATGTCAACCTTTTATATATAAAAGAAAAGGTTAAAATAAACATGGTTAGATAATATCCATCCGGGCACAAACGCGATCCATGTCCAGACCCGTAAGTCGGTTCAGATCGGAACCCGTTGGAATAAGACTAGAACCAGCCCCAACTTCAGCCGAAGCTATTAAAATTGGTTTAACAACAGAAAGCTCTAATCCTAGAGCTAAATTGCAGTTCATTACAACAGGAAATAAATGCGGAATTGAAATTTTTCCAACAACAGAGATGAAATTGGCAACTAAATCCTCCTTCCAATGATGATTGATGTTGTTTTTCGAGCAAAGGAAGGCTAGTAGGTATTTTGTTCGAAAGATTATCCAAAATGATAATTGATCCCACTTCGAAACTCATAATCTTGCTGGTGTTGGTGATTCTTTTGGTTCTTCGGGTAATTTTTTTTCCTTTAGCTTGGGCTAACATTCTTATGAGGGATTGCAGAGTTCTCTGGGAGTTTCCTTCAAAGTCCAATCTTTTCAGACCAGATTCCATCACCCAATTGAACGCAGCTTTTGCTCCTTCTTTATCACAGTTCATATATGGAGTGATAGGGAAGGTAAAACTTCTTGCTCCCCTTGCTTTTGCTGCATAATCAGTAAAAATTAGACCAATTCCTAATAAATTTTTGTCATTATTACAGTAGGAACCAATGTTGATTTTACGGGTCAAATAATCTGATTTTTTCCAACTGTTTTTGTGAATTATCTTGTATTGATGCTGCTGTTTGAAATGCCATATTCTATCAAATCCCCCTGTCTGAATGTAATTGTAGTTCATGTTGTATTGAAGATGGTCTTTTATTTTCTCTGCATTTCCTATATGGTTAGGAGGAGTTTTTCTGAAAACCCTATTGCATCTTTCTTTCCATATGAACCAAGAAATAGTTAAACAAAGCTCTACCCAGCAAAAGTTCATGAATTTCCTGGAATTGTTAGTTATGCAATAAGTAAGCCAATCATGAAAAGTAACACAGTCATTTCTCATAAGGTTTAGATCTATGCACAAAGGTTCCATACTTGTTTTGTAAAATTGCAATCAAGGAACAAATGGGTTAGATTTTCTTCCATGTTATCACACATCTTACAAGTTGAGTCTATGTTAGGTAAGATCCTAACAGCTTTATCTCCCGTAGATAAAATATTATGAGCTGCTTTCCATGTCAACATACTGATTCTAGGGGTTGTTTACAGATTCCATATTTTCTTTCAGACACAATGTATAGTTATAGGTAAAGGTGGTCTGTATGTAATTTTATCATATAAAGATTTTACCATGAGCAGTAAGGGTCCATGTAATACTATCATTGCATCCATTTTCTAGAAATATCAAAGTAGTTATAGTATTAACAATGTTGCTATCAAAACATATAAGCAGTTTAGTTGTATTCCAAGTACAATCAGAGTTGATGCATTCATTCAGGTTTGTTATACTACCATCATAGTTGATACCTTTCTGAATTGGAGGTTTGAATCCAGGGATCCAATTGTCCAACCATGGTCCAGTGTTACAATCATTTCCTATTTTTATGATGTTATATTCTTGTATTCTAGCTATGCCTTGTAAAATACCTTTCCAGATCCAGGAATCAGTTCTTTTAGGTTTTGTACACATTCTAAGAATAGTAGTGTCAGGGTACGGTTTGAGTTTCATATTAGTGGCCCATAGAGTATAAGGGTATTGTATAAGCCTCCAGGACATTTTAGAGATCATGGCTTCATTGAATTTCCTAAAAGTTTTAATTCCTAGACCTCCTTCAGAGATAGGTCTACAAACAGAGTCTCAGGCCTTAGGGTACAAGGCTTTCGGACCCTCATCCTTCTTACCCCAAAAGAAGTCTCTTTGCATGTCTTCAGCTTGTTTTGTTATTCCAACTGGTATTCTAAAGCATGACATATGATAATTAGTTATAGTTGAGGAGGAGTTCTTTATGAGAACCCCTTTTCCAGCAGTAGAAACCGTTCTGCCTTTCCACCTAGACATTTTTGTTTCCATTTTAGTAACAATGCTTTGGAAACATGATATCTTAGATTGGTGTGTACAAAGAGGTGTTCCTAGATATTTATTATTCAGAGGAATTCTTTCAATACCCATTTTATTTATTATTTCATTAGATAAGTTCTCATCCATCTTGTTGCTAAAGAAAATACCTGATTTGCTAAAGTTTATAAGTTGACCAGAAGATTCACTAAAGAGATGAAACATTTTGGTAATGTTATCAGCACATTCTAGGGTAGCATTACAGAAAACAAGACAGTCATCAGCAAATAATAAATGAGAGATAGTGTTAGCATTATTTGAGAGTTTTATACCAGATAAAGTGTTTATAGATTATTCATGCATGATAGTTCTAGATAAATATTCCATACATAGTAGAAAAAGATAGGGAGAAAGGGGATCTCCTTGTCTTAAACCTCTAGTAGGTTTGAAGAAATCACAAGGAACACCAATAAGCATAACAACCAGGCTAGTAGTACTGATGCATTCCCTTATTATTTTGCAAAAATGTTCATTGAATCCTAGTTTAGCTAGAATTTTCATCAGAAAATCCCATACCACTCTGTCAAAAGCTTTTGACATATCAATTTTGAGACCCATATAACCCATTTGTTTTTTGTTATTTCTCTTGCAGTGAATAAGTTCATGAGCTGTAGCAATGTTGTCAGATATTTGCTTTCCTGGAACAAAAGTGATTGGTATGGCTAGATAATGTTGTCAAGTAAGGGTTTAATTCTGTTTGCAATGACCTTTGATATGATTTTGTATGTAGTGTTGCATAGGGCTATAGGTCTAAATTCCACAGCTGAAGTAGGGTTTTCATTTTTGGGTATGAGAGAGATAAAAGTAGAATTTATTTGTTTTAGCATAATGCACCAAAGGCCTGTTTACAAGTCATACTAAAATAGACACTTGTAAGCAATTTGGCTAGCGATAAAACTACGGGTCGGCAAAAGTGCACACATTAATTGGCTAGGTAAAATGTAAATTTGATAAGAAATACAAAATGATGCTTAACTAAAAGTTTAACGCGCTTCACTTATCCAGTGTGGCTCCCAAAACTCGGTTTACACAAAAAGTCGTGTATTGCGAGTTTGATATCTTTTAATTTTAGGTAAGAAAATAAGATAACACATGTAGGCACGCAGGGAACAATGGTCATCAACTTTGATGTTCCTAAAGTATACAACTAGTTCGATGGAAGAAACAAAGTCAAAAACCTAATCCTTCAGATTTGTATATAAATAGATCAGGGTTCTCTTTCTTCTCTCATTTTTCTTTTTCTTACAGATTGCCTCCATCTCTAACTTTCAATCCGTTCATGGTGTAAACGGCGGCAAGCAACAATCTATGATTATCCACAAGCTATGCAAAATCTTCTGTCGAAAGAGGAAGCAAAAAACCACGAAACTGCAACAAAATCACGGCAACAGCTGGTTCAATATATAGATCATTAAAATATTATCCGCATTATGATTTTTTCTCTCAGAAATGTAAGGTTTGGGTTATTCCTGGATTCGTTCCACAAATTAATTTTCCGATGAGCCCAAAATATTCTTGTGGAGTGAAGCATGAAATGTAATGCTCAATGTATTATGTAAAATTTATCTTTATAATGAGCCCTTCATTTGCTGTTCAAATTGAAATGCTTTAATATGTATTTTCTATCTACAGATCCAGATCTTTTATCATGATCTTTAATAAGATCTTTTATAATGACCCATCTTACTTAATCTCTCAATTTGTTGTTAAAGGAAAGGATTGTTTTTAGATATGGAAAAAAAAACTGAATGTCTGAATATCCTTGGTTTGCAACTCTGGTCTTATTTTAGCTTGTATTTATTTTCAGGTCAGTTGTATTTCTATGACCATTTAATACTGAATGTTGTGTTCTTTTTCAATGTACATTATCGAATTAATTGTTGTCTAAGACTGTAAGCTTTGAGATTATCAAACCGATGTTAGCTTTAGCTAGTCTCAATTTATTGTTAAAAAGAGCATATTTGTATCAGTTGATATGGCCAAGAGTCACCAAGTAATGTAGCACTAGTCTTGTGTCTAGTTTCAATTTTTATGACTTGGTCAGTGTAAAGGTTTTTATATCGTGAATCGAATCGTGATTCGATTTTCATTTTTAAGAATCGAATCGCAAATAAAATCGTGAATCGAAGATTCATAATCGATTATTTAATTTTATTTACCAAAATGTTACCCACAAATATATGAATACATGTATCATATATGCGCCAAAGAACATTTAGTGAAAATATGAAATATAAACTTCCTTCTCTTAATGAGTAATAATTCTACGTTGACAAAGGATTACATTATGGCCATATATACAATGGCTCTCATTTGATCAAAACATGATGGTATGTAGACCCCACCACTTAAGATTTGTAGGAGCCCACTATATTTGTGTCACAAAGTGTAATCCTTTGTGTAACACTCTTTATTAATGTAGAGTTAGCCTCCCTTAATTAAAAAAAAAAAATTAAGTCAAAATGTGATAGTCTAGATATGAAATGAATTTGCCACGTCAAAGCTTTATGACACCAAATTGACACGTATAGTAAATGGATGATTCTGATTTAGAAAAAATAGATATACCGTGTTTTTTCTTTCTCATTAACCTAAAGGGGTGGTCTGGTACATTAAAAGACTCGAGCCTCAATATGTGTTTTCGAAGAAAATAAACCATTCCTTCCTGATTCGATAAGTTTTACATCACGATCAATATCCGAATTGAATCTGGTCTTCTTCTTGTTGCTCCTTTTTCAAAATACCATCTCAGGATTAGCTTGGGTTTTCTTCACTGTATCATCTTTGAATCCGAAGCGTACTGACTTTACTGAGATTTGGGGATGTAGGTGTATCCCACGATAGGAGCGAAGTAGTGATTATTTCAAATTTGGATTTTTTTGTCGTTTGCATCCTCTTAATCTTTAGTTTTGACGTTAGAAAAAAAAATCGTGTATCCTAACATTTGAGTCGAATCGGTGATTCCAATTTTGAATAGTACGATTCATTGTATTAGCGATTCATAACAACGATTCGTATCGTTTTGAATTTTTGTGAGTCGAATCGTACGATTCAGAATCGTGAATCGGTGATTTTAAAAATCATGAGTGTAACCATATAGCCATGGGTCAATTCCAGATTGTTTATCAACTTCAAGTAATGCGGTGTCCATCGGATACCAATTGACATACTAGATGTTACCTCAATGCAAACGCCTTTTTATCTTAATATTTACTTTTGTTCATGAATATACCACATGCACGATGGAATGTGAATGTATTAGAGCACGTATGAAGGCTCCTGGTGTAAGAGCATAGCAACGGGAGAGAAAAATGAAGTATCATTCAGTTTGATGCGGAAAAAAGATGCAGATACAATTGAAAAAAAGAAACACCAGTGGCCTAGAAAAATGTTGTCACAAAATTTGTGTCAGAAAATTCAAAATCATATTTAGTTCATGTGACGGCCGGAGAGAGTCATCGGATGAGCTTGTGATGAATGTTAAAAATGGCAACACTAGCCTTGTTTAGCTTGTATGTCTAATCAATACAGCCTACTGCAAGCCAAATGCAATGCACATAAAGGTCTCAACTCACTGAGGACGGTGACTTAGCTATATTGGAAAAGAGAACTACGGTCATTCTTATCGTGCAGGATGTGCTATGACCTACTCCTTGTATCCCCCAGTAAAAATAAGAATAAGACCAAGTTGTGAATTGTGTTGTTTTCCTATTGAGATGTGGGCTTGGTACATGTACAATTCAATGCTAGAATGCAATTCTGTGACTATGGTTTGTTTATTGCTTGTAAAGAAAATTTATTGGAAACATCCATTGACAAATGTTCGTCACCAAATGGCGCCATAGAAGAAATTTCGGGGTGCATTCCTAGCTAGTTGTCTTTGAGACGTATATAGGTCAGGACTACGACAGTCAGTAATAGAGTAGTGGTGTTATAGACATTTGGATCATGATTTAAAATCAATGGGTGACAAGTTAACCCTAAATCTAATGGGCAGATCTAACCCTCCATCCCTTATAAATAGTATTGTTTCTTCCAAACTCTGCCTCCAATCGTCTGTTTAAACGGTAGAGAAAGCAAAACCTAACTCTAGATACAAAACAGCAGCAACAGCAACTCACTCATCTTTATCTGCCTGCAACAAGATCATGGTGAAAGCAAGTGGAGGTTTAACCGAATCATAACAAGGGAAAGTTAAAAATAACATTATGATTTTTTCTCTCAAAATGTTAATTTTCTTAGTAGAACTCTTATTGGAGCAACAGCAAATTATTACAAATCCCAGTCTATATATGCTATAGATCGACATTTGTATATTTGGTTCATATCGGGATTAAGCACAAGAACTGAATCTGTCTGCTAATTTTATCCCTTGTAGTAATCCTACTATTTCATCTCCATACTCCGTGGTTTTTTGCATTTTAATGACCAATTTTGTGAGAAACTTTATGCAAAACCCAATCAAAATTGGGACTTTATCTAAAATCCAAGGACCTAAAAACCAAACAGATCTGCCCCAACCATTTACCTTATTTCCCTCACCCCTATATTCAAAACCAACTGAAGGGAAATTTGAAATCTGAAATTTAAAATCGCGCGAGAGAAGAGAGAGGAGAAGCAGCGACGCTGCTGAGGAATTACGATTGATTCAGGTGAATTCGAGTCCATCAAGTTGGTCAAAAGCTTCAGCTCAAGTTGTAAGTTTAATTCGTTGAGATTTTGTTTTAGTGTTTGATTTTTGATTCCTGATTTTTTGTTTTTTTTAGAAATTCGTTGATTCTAGGTTTCTTTTTTAGTTTAATTCCTAGATCTGAAACTCGATTGAGTTTTTTTAGCTAGGTTGTGATGTTTCTAGATTGAGTTATTGTATGTATGAATAGTTTTGGGTGTTTAATTCATAAATATTTTAGGGGTTTTTGATTTGGAGAAGATGTAGACCGAAATTGGGTATTCAACCCTAATAATTTGTGTTTTACTGATGGTGTTGTGTATGTTTTTGTTTGTTGTAAGGTTATTTACCTCATAATTGCAGTTTATGAACATTGGTTTCCTATTGTTACCAGTTTAATTCCAACCGTACCCGGGTTCTTATAGTTTACTAGATTTTTGTTGTTTTCATAATTGTACTATATCTTGTGTTTTTTCTACATAGATTCTTTGTTAACAAATGGCTAGTGACGTCAGTGTAATGTGTATGGTAACCTACTCGACGGATTCGAGTCTTCACCAACTGACCCTCACCTCGACACTTGACGAGCTAATTTCCGGTATTTGCGAAACTTGGAGATTTCTCGATCCCAACCTCATTCAGTTGAAGTATGATGATGGATGCGGAAAGGTCATCGTTGTTGATTGTAGTACACAACTGAGGGCCCTTGTTTCTTTAGTAGCATTTGTTACAAAAGCCGATTTTCTACGTTTGGATCTCAATACACTTGTGGAACCTTCGTTGGTGGATATGTTGGTTGCTGATGTGCCGCAGATTCAACCAACAGTAGCAACAACATTGCCAACAACCTCATCTGAGTGTGGTGGGCAGATTGTGTTGAAGAGGCAGAAAAAGCCCGTGGTTACCACATTAGCATCAACTTCAGCATCTCAGCCTTCTACCTTATGTGAGCGAGGTTTCAATGGTAAGCCTCTTACTAGAACAGCTACAAAAGCGGACGCTTGGGCAAACATTATTACTGGTGTGGGTCAGATTTTCTATGGTGGTCGAGATGAGGCTCGTTTGGTAGTTGAGAAGTATAAACACTATTGGGGTCGGAAAGTAAAGGTAGTGAAGAGTGATGATACTAGGTACACGGTTGAGTGTATTCGAAAGGTATCGGGCAATTGTGGATGGAGGTTTCATGCATCGTCAAAGTCCACCGGGTTAAATCCATCTTTTGTTCTTAAGCAATACCATGGCGAGCATAATTGTGGGGCTGGTGATAATGATCTTAACAGTTCCATCACAAAGGCTTTGGTGAAGGATTGCGTCATTGAACAAGTTAGGCTAAACCTTCAAAAAAAGCCGAGTGACATTGTCAAAGACTTTAAATCTGATTATAGGCTGACCTTGAGCTATGATCAAGCTTATGCCGGGAAATTAGAGTGTGTGAAGGAGCTTTTCTGTGATGATTCCAAATCCTACACAGATTTGATGTGGTTTGTCGATGCTGTGAAGAGGACAAATCCTGGTAGTGTGGTTGATTTGGTTACGGCCCCAGCGACAAATCAGTTCAAGAGTTTGTTTCTCTCGTTTGGTGCTTCCATATATGGGTTTCAATTTTGTCGTGCGGTCGTGTTCTTAGATGGTACATTCCTTACTGGAGGGTTTAGAGGTTGTCTTATGGCTGCAACCGGTAAAGATGCTAACAACGGTACGCCTCTCTCTGAAAAACAGAAGTGGTTTTTTCAGATTTATGATTTTATGCTTCAGTCAGTTTTTTCACCACTTGTACCTGGGTTTCATTGGTGTTTTGATCCTCTGTTTGTTTCAACTTATTTTCCCTTTTTGATTTTTTTGTCTTCTGTTTTTTGTAGGCATCTTTCCTTTGGCCTATGGAATCGTATCTGGAGAGAATGTGGACAATTGGATGTGGTTCTTGGACAAACTGAAACTTGTTTTGGACCCACTGCGCCGTTTAACTTTCATTTCAGATCGGCATGATGGATTGGTGAAAGGTGTCCCTATTGCGTTTCCTCGTTGGGAGCATGTTTGGTGTTATTACCATCTGAAGAATAATGTGCGCACTCAGATTCGTAAGAAAAAAGAGGATTACGCTCAAGCAATGAAAGTTTTTCAAGATTGTTTTAACTCATGCACAACTCAAGGTTTTGATGATGGTATGGCGAAGTTGCCGGAGTTGGGTTGTAACTGTCTCTATGAATACTTGGATGTTCTTCCAAAGGAGAAATGGTCTAATGCATATTGTCAGGCTTGCCGGTTTGGAGATATGTGCTCCAATGTTGCCGAGTCTTTCAATTCTTGGATCCGAGAGGAGAAGAGTCTTCCCATTTCGACTTTGGTGGACCGTATCCGTCTGAAGATTATGGTACTGATGGACGAGAGGAGGGACAAAGGTTTGAATGGACCTAAGTATCAACGTCCAGTCTGTCCTAAGATTGAGAAATGGATCGAGAATGCGAAACAAAATGGAAAGACATGGAGGGTTGTGAAATCTGGCGATTTGGTCTATGAAGTTATCGAGAAGGTTAGTCACTTGGTCGATCTCAACACTTTCCACTGTAGATGTAGAGAGTGGTACACAAAGCAGTTCCCATGTGCTCATGCCATTATGTGCATGGTTGAGAGCAAGATTAGCGTGTACGACTATATCACGCCAGTCTGGTCAACGGCAACCTTCCGAGCTACTTACTCTCAATCCATTAGGCCTATTCCAGATGAGGAAAGACCTGTTTTTGTTGCTGCTGTTGTTGCTGGAGCCGGAGCTATCGGACCACCAGATGTGGATGGTAAGAAACTAGGCAGGCCAAAGAAGAAGCGCATCCCGAACACTGGCTCAACCCGTTACACTAGGAAAATACAGTGCGGCAAATGCGGCAAGAGGAGTAGACACAACAGGACTACATGTAATAATTCTCCCGCAAAGAAACAGAAGCTTCTTACCTCCTCTTGAGAGCATCTTCGGCGACTCGTTCTCATTCTTTCATTCTTTATACACTTCATTAGTATAGGAAACATTTATGCTTTTTTCTATCTCTCAACCTCTGGTTGTTTTTTTTTTAAACATATGGATTTTGATTGATACCTTACAAAAAAATTATGGTAGTGTGTTTTTACTTTTTTTATGTTCTTTTCTTTGTGTGGCTTTATGCTTTACCAGGTCTACTTATACCCAGGTTTTATTACACTTACAAGCAGGGAAAAATTTCCAGGGTCTACTTATACCCAGGTTTTATTGCACTTGCAAGCAGGGAAAAAAATGACCAGGGTCTACTTATACCCAGGTTTTATTGCACTTGCAAGCAGGGGAAAAAATGACCAGGGTCTACTTATACCCAGGTATCATTGCACTTGCAAGTAGGGGAAAAAATAACCTGTCTAAATTGTGCTTCTTATTAACTGTAATCTTCTTCATGTTCAGACAAAATAGACACACTGATTTAACAAGAATAAGTTTTTTCATATTTTATATCAACTAACAGTAGAGGTCAACCCACATTTGTTCCACAAAAAAAACTTAAAACAAGGTTCTTACAGACTGAAATGTAAACCAACCCACATTTGTTTGATTGAAAAACTAGTAAGAAAGGAAACATACAACATAGTGTTTCAAATGAGTAAGACGACAAAGACAGACTACGACTTATTCTTCCAGCAACATCTTTTATCCTTTAGAATTTCAGCTACAATGTTCACTCGTTCCGTCTTGATTTCCTGAATCACAGCATCCCTGTTAGGGAACGTATGCCCATTGGTCATCACCCAGTTAATGTAGTATATAACGAACATGCCAGAATCCGCAAAGGCATTCCTGCAAAACCAAGTATTTTCATTTAGGTTTACGCTGCCATTAAAGATGAAAAACACAATCACAGTATTAAGTAAACAAACTCACTCTTCATCTTGCTGCGGACAATCTTTTCTGATCTTGAATTTTTTTAGTTCACTTGCATTGTAGTTTTTGAGGAGTAGAACCTTGTTCACTCTTTCAGCCATGCGCTTAGCATCACTTAAACAACGCCTGCTGGTATCCGCCTGGCGAGAATTGTAGAGAGTCCAAGTTGGATCTTTCATGTCAAAGTGGAGCAATGTATGGTGATCTCCATGTTGATTTCCCCCCTCATAATCCAAGGTGTGGCTCAAAGGTATTAACAGGTGTTCATAATTGTTTATTTCAACGTTCTTGATGATGTTATCTATATTCAGACTTTCCAAGGCATCGTCTCCCAGTATAACAGTAGTCTGAAAACACATTGGCATTGATTTATTCTCTTTAACAGCATACATGAAAGTAAAACAAAAAAAAATACGCCACTTATTCCTGGGTATAAGTGCTTGTTATGACATGTATTAAAAGGATTCATTAAAGTTTGAAGTCTCACCCTAGCAATCGAACTGAGAACGAGGGACATTTGAAACCAAGTTGAACTAGTTGCCTCCTCTCTGTCTTTCTCCATCCATTTCAAAGCCTTTAACTCGATAATTTGGAGTCCGACAGGTCGAGATTGCAGCAAATCTTGAATGGTTGATCCTTTCAAAGAAAAAGCGCGACCATCTCCGTTGTACGCCCAGACGGGTTCACTGAAAACAATTTCATTCAAATCATAAATATCAACTTTTTATAATAAAAAACAGAATACATAATCAACCAAATTTATTTTTGCATACCCTACTGTTGCATCTTTGTAGTACTTTTTTATCAACTCGATTTCGGCTTTGTGGACACCTTTTTCTTGACTGTAGGAGTACCACAGATTATTCCTATGATCAAGCTTTTTCAGTTTCTTATTCAAGGCATCCTCAACCTTTTGCCTCTTCTGTCCGGACGTTGTAAGAAAATCCTGTTTTGTTTTCCTTTTTCTTTCATCTCTTCCTTTCACATCTACCACAATGGAATCCAATGGTGGTAACACATCTAAAGGGATGGCTTCTATTGGGTTTGCAAGTGCAGGGTTCTCTCTTAGTTGTTCTTCCACCACGCGTTCTTCGGCTACAGGTGGTTCTTCGGCCTTGCGTTCCTCATCTGAGACAGCCCTATTAATCTCTTGAGTTAACTTCAGGTCAAAAGGATCCGGTGTAGTTGCTGGAGGATTAGGCTGAGGAGGTGGAGATGCTGCTTGGTCGAGTGGTGTTACCGCTGGATCGAGTGGTGTTGATGCTTTTGTTGGATTCTCAGATTCTGCTGGTGCAAGTGGAGTTACTGACGGTGTTTTAGGCAGCTGTTGCGCTCTCGCTGCTTCCAAGTCTCTCCTCAACTCTGTAATGGTTGTCTCCTTCGCAGCTAGTTCATGCTCCAACTCTGAGTTGCGCAAGTTCTTTGCAAGCAATTGATTTTCAAGTGCTGTAATCTTCTTGCTCGTTTCTTGCAGTTCTATTCGCAACTCAGTCTCACTAGAAACTTCTTCTTCCAAGTAACCAAACATCTTCTTCTCATCCTCTGTCCATTGAATCACCAAATCGTGCTTAACCTGCGACAAGGCACATTTTTCTCTTAGTGGCTGACAAAACAGCTCAACACTGACAGTACCTGGGTATAAGTGATTTTTTTTATATGCTAAACAGAGTAAGGGGGAGATTACTTATGTTTTTCGAGAAGTTGTAAATAAAACTGATAAAACCCAGGTACAAGTGTGTGTATAACTTGTTATACCTGGGTATTAGTGGTTATGATGCTAGGATTATTTCACGAAAAGAGTCCACATGTATACCTAACTAAACTTCAAGAGTACCTGGGTATAACTGGTTATACCTGGGTATATGTGGTTATAATTCTAAGATATTTTTAACGAAAACAGAGTTGATATGTGTTCACCTCCTTATCCGAAAGCGTATCCAACTTCGCTTCAAGATTAGCTGATCCATCTAGGAGATTCCATCGAGCAAATCTCGGCAAGTTCTCGCTGCCTTCCTTCCTCTGAACACCCTCCATGTCCATGTGTTCAAGTAGTAAATACTACAACAAAGAGAAACATTTGATCTTTATGTCAGGCAGGAATCATGTTTCTTGAAATCAATTATGTTGCAAGGATTAGATCAGGAACTCACCAGAAGGTACAAAGTACACCCAGCGACGCTGTAGGGTGTCTTATACGTCGAACTCACGCTTTTCATAAGGTTATCATGGATCAAGTCAGGCCATGATACCTTGTTAATGGCTTCTAGTGATTGAACACAGTAGAGATACTTTATGTGCACGTACGACGCATTGATGGTTGGTAAGAAGATCGTGCACAACATAAACAAAATCATCAATCAGACGAAGTCCAGTTCTTTTCCTTCTACATCCGCAGTTAGTCTAATCCCATTCTCAATGTCGCTTTTCAGAAGCTTCACTTTGTTTTTCTTCTTTCCGTTTTCATCAAATGGAGGGAAATATGTTGTGTAGAACTCAGACTCACTTAAGTCACGGTTATCCTTTGGCGAATATTTCTCCAAATCTTCCGTGGTCATCACTAATCTCCTAATAGAGAAAACAAGGGCAAAGCAGTTTGGATCCGACTTCAACAACTGTCCACCCATCAGAAATCTCTTCGAATCTTCTTTGTAGTTTGAGATTAGTCTGTACAACACCTTTGGAGCCTTGTTAACTTCAGCCCTATTATCATATAGCTTTTTCTTGTTCTCAAGAGCTTGAACAAAATCAGAAAAAGGAGTCGAATGTAACAGAGCAAGTGCTGATGGATGGATCGTTAAATCAGCAAGCAAGTTGATGGTTAATCCCAAACCCGACCGGAAGGTCTTGAACACTTCCTTCTTTGCTTCAGCTTGGTTTTCCTCCATACTTGCTAGCATTCTTTGCAACAATGTTTTTCTTACCCTTTTACCACCTTTAGGTGGTGGTTTGCTTCCGCCTCCTTCATCTACAGCTTTACCTTTTTTTGTTGCACTTCCTATGAAATCATAAATAGTTGATAACAATCAGTTGTACCCAGGTTTAAACCATACAGAAATAGCACATTCATAATCAAATTACAGTTAATCAAACCAGTTATACCCAGGTTTAAACAATACAAACACAAAATCAAACACAGTTGAACCCAGGTTTTTCTGATACAACAATTTCTTATACAACAGTTGAACCCAGAATATTTCTCCAAATCAAACACAAAATCAAACACAAAAATCAAACAGTTGAACCTCTACCAATACAAACACCTAATATGCATTTGTACCCAGGTTTAATTATGAATCATACACAAACTTATAAAACCTTATTATGAATCAGAAACAAACTTTATGAATCAGAAAAATTTACACAAACTTATTATGAAATCAGAACCTAAAACTGAAATTTAACTAAACCCAAATCAAATTTCATACAAACCCTGTAAATTTCATCAACAGGACAACAACAGAAATCCAAACCCTATAAAAATTGAAATTAAAATAAACCCAAACCAAATCCAAAACCTATAAAAATTGAAATTAAAACAAAAATCAATTCTAGGGTTAGGGTTCTTACTAGTTTTTGGACTCATTGTTGGTGGTTACGCTGTTGTTGGTGGTTACGCTGTAGTGGTGGTGTTAGTTTCTGTGTCTGTGTGTGGTGGTGGTGGAGTTGTTGGTGGTTGCTGCTGCTATTGGTTTGTTTCTTCGCGCTGCTTCTTTTTGGTTGTTGGTTTGTTGCTGTTGTTGTGGTGGTGGAGGAGATGGGTATGGAGATTGTGGTGGTTTTGTGGAGGAGAAGAAGAACGTTGATGGCTGGCGATGAAAACAAGGAAGTGTTAATGGCGGAGAAGAAGAACGTTGCTGCTGGCGAAGAAAACAAGGTGCAGTAAAGAAAGAAAGAGGACGGTTTTAAAACTGAAAGGGTACACGCGTCTTTTTTCCATGGTGACGTGTATTCTGGGTTTTAGATAAAATCTAACTTTTAACCGTCCGCTAGGACCTGGCCGCTTGCGGCCAGGTCCATATAATCAATTTTCTGTTTTAATTTCATGTATGTTTATCAATTAAAGAATAAGAGAATAAATTCTAGTTATATTTTTTTTTTCCATTCATGAGATGTTTTATGTAATCTGGTTCCACAAGAGATGGATGCATCTTGGTTTCAGTCTTTTTAAAGATGAGGGAAATACAGATGCACATATATTTCACCCAAATTACTCATCCTTTTGTCACCCCGAAACCCCATCTTAAACATATGTACGTCTCTAAATGCGCAGTCGTATAAGCTTATAAAATGTCAATTGAAGAAATATATTTTGCGAGCACCCACGTCGAGGGACAGCTGACAAAATATAGCCATACCAACAACATAAATTAGAAATGTAGCAGATACCGAAATCAGAGCGAACCAAGTTTAAAAATGAATAATCTAAAAATAAAGAGTACATTGATTTGGTAATCTCTATCTGAGAACACCAAAGAAAAAAGAAAAACTAGAACACCGAAATCTCTGGAAGAAAATGTTGTTGGACTCGCTAAACCCAAATCTCTAGAAGAAGATGGTGTTGGACTCGCATATATGTTGCCAAATATAATTTACCTGGTTGCTGCAGCAGTAGTAAGGACAGGGATTTGCAGGGGAGAGTCTGTCATTCTTGCTATTATAATCTGCGAAGGTTGTTTAGCTTGAGGCTCTTGTTATATAAGGAAGGTCCCTAGTCACTGAGTCACTGACCCAGTACACAGGATGACACCATGTAGCAACTGCAAGTAGTAACCACCAGGCTTACGTAAAGAGTAGGTTTTTATTTGACATAGAGAATTTTGAAATACCAAAATATAGTTTTTGCACTCTCTCGATAGAGAAAAGCTCGATTTCTCAGCTTTTCCGTTGGATTCATTCTGCATGTTATTGCAATTTAGTGGCTTTTAATGATAATTTCTCATCTTAATGATGAAAGGGATATTTTTACTGCTCAAAAGGGAAAGGAATGAACACATTGCATTCCCTGGTTGAACCATGGTAAGATTAAAGACAAACAGTGAGATGAGATTATTAAAGCTAACCATTTATTCTAATTCACGGCAATGAAACTAATAATCTTTTTGTGGTAACATATGAGATGATAATAAAAGAACATGACATATATAAACCCTCATTGTGACCATATACAGTGAAGGATCATGGGCATTGCATAAAATGCAAGTATTAGCCACGACGCGGATTTTTTCCTTAATACCCGATCAATCATCCGCAATTCAATCAAAATAAAAATCCGCAAAATTGGAGTCTAACTAGCTTCCCTTGTCCGAAATGTGGCACCCAAAATTTGGCTTACAGATAATAAATCTAGGCACGTGGGGAACAAATATCATCTACTTTGATGTTCCTAAAGCACAACTAAAAGGATGGAATCAAGGGTGAAAACCTAATCCCTCTGATAGTCAGATGTATATAAACAGATTAGGTTTTCTCTCTTATCCCATACATTTCTTATAGCTCGCCTCCATACTTAACTTTCCATCTCTCAGGGTGAATTCGGCAGAAAGCAGCAATAGTTTAGATCTCAGACATTTATCTATTCTCTTAAATCTTTAAAGTCTGTGGAGAGAAAGAGGAAGGAAAAAACCATGAAACTGCGACAAAATCAAGGCAGCAGCTGGTTTAAAAGATAATTTTCATCATCAAAATCCATTTGCACTTTTCTCTCAGAATTCTAAGATGTGCTGTCAACTTTTGTTGTTTTACATTGTCCATTGTTCCGATGAATGGATTTTTTGGTATCGTCAAGTCAATTATGAATATTTTCCTGATTATATTTCCAATTCAGTTAAATGTGAAATGTATGATTCGAGAATATCAAATTTATTATGTAATGTTCATTTTTCTTATAAGAGATCTATGTAACTCTGTTCTTTAATGTGTATGCTTCTCTTTTGTTCTCCATAGACTCAAATCTGTGGATCTTACTTGTTCTCAGTTTGTTTCGAAAAAAAATCATGTTTAGATCAGTCGATGGCAAGAGTCACTGGATGTTAAATTAACCTTGGTTTGCAACACTAGGCTTGTTTTCAGTGTGTATGCCTTGTCAGTATAAGCCTTATCTAGTCTAAGTTTGATGTTAAAGATCATATTTAGGTGCAAGAGTCACTGAGTAATGTAGCACTAGTCTTGTGTTCAGTTTCTATGCCATGGTCAGTGTAACCATAGCCTGGATTTTATTCCAGATTGTTTTTCTACTTCATTACTCTACTACAAGTAATGCAGTGTTCATCCGATACCAATTGACACACTAAATTTTACCCCAATGCAAATGCCATGTAATTCTGTCAATTGCTAAATTTTATTTTCGTTCATAAATATGTGTATGATGTAATTTGGATGTACCAAAGCACATATGAAGGCTCTGGTGTAAGAGCGTAGCAGTGGAAGATCGAAAAATAAATGATTGTTTCGAATGAAGTGTAATAGAGTTTGAAGCTGTTGGGGAGATTGACTTCTTGGCTTCTTGCTCCAAAGTCCAATCTTGTGTATCCTTGCGTTTCCCTTTTATTTCCCTTTTTCTTTTTTTCTTTTTCTTTTTTTTTTAAAAAGGCAAAAAAATAATAATAATAAAAATGGAAATGACAGTGAAGCATGAAATGTATTACGATATGATTTCAAAAATACTCAATGTATTGTGTAAAATTTATTTGTATGTACTGCTTTTTGCTGAGGCGCCGTTTCATCTCGTCACCGGCAGTGTAATTATGTGCCAATGCTGAAGCAAGCAAAATCTAGCTAGCACTTGCACAATATGATGAACTCTGCAGAATGTGCCTCATTTTCACGGTTCTTGACTATAAGTACCATTGATTCACATATCTGAGTATGAGCAAACTCGGAATCACAACTTATTTCAGTTTTTTTTACCAATGGAAAATGAAGTGCCACCGATGGGTGAGATAGTGCTGTCACTCGAAATCAATGCCTCGATATTTTTCCTTATGATATTTTAGTCAGAATATTTTGAAGAATAAATGCTGCCACTATAGTAACTACGGGAGCTAGTGTAAGCGAACTCAGCACAACGCTGCTAAGAAATGACTGACTCAAGTAGCATAACCTGACTTTGATAAACACAAATGAACTTCCAGGAATCGCTTATCTACCAGGAGTGGACAACCCCATACACGACGTATGTGACACTTAATTCCTCAGCCAAGCATAGGGGTAGTATATTGTACCTATAGATAATTAATTTTCTTTAAGTTTGATGCAAAAAATGGAAGTACACTACATGCAATAACCTGATGAAACGGACAGCTACCACTTGTCAGGATTGATAATGTGCCTAGCTCAGTCGTATGAATCAGTATTTCCTTTGATATGCTAGTTGTCGACCTTAGAAGGAATTTGATTGATAAGCACGACTGAACTTCAAAATATATCTTGTCTATAACATTAACGACAATTACTTTGTTTTTAGAGGACCAAGAGTTTGACAGAAAACAGTGGAAGTATATATGTTTCTAGTCACGAGTGACTAGGGGGTGTCACTAGTGAAATGCATTTAATCACTAGTGAAGTGTCAATAAGTGTCAATGCTTGCATAGTTGCATGTACTGCATCAAAATCTCTATGATTAGCCTTCCAATGTTGTGACTGACAAGTCCTAGGATTGAAGCAAAATGTAGCACTACATAGTGTTCAAATAATTTACAATGAACAGCGAAAATATAGTCATGTGACTCATGTTTTAGTAACACGATTAAAAACTCAAGACCCCCTGTTTAAATTCAAATTTAAGGCGTTTCGCTTCTCCAAATGTGGCCCCCAAAATTCGGTCACAAAAGTCATGTATTTTTTTTTTTTTTTTGAATCAATGAAGGATATATTAAAGAGAAAAATTATGTACAGAGGATATTTACAGTTTACAGCAATGGTCTAAGCAGACCCCCAAAAACTTATGGGCAAGGAGGTATTACAAGTTTACCAATGTCTCCCGTTGAAATAAAACTTGAGAAGTGGAGTAATGTGTGAAGATATCTTGCTGTGAGCTCCACAAATATATGTCCAGCTTAACATCTGTGACCAAATCCTCCTTAGTCTTCACATGGTTTCCATGCCGCTTTGCATTTTTCTGAATCCATAGTTGCCAGATTATAGCGTAAGGTAAGATAGCCCATATAAAACCTTTCTTCTTGCTGAACTTTTCTATCTTCCAACTCTGCAACTGATAGCGTAAGTCATGTATTGCGAGTTTAATGTTTTAGTTTGGCAAAAAATAAATGATAACACATGTAGGCACGTAAGGAGCAAAGATCATCTACTTGGATGTTCCGAGATCACAACTAAATCCATAAAATCAAAGTTAAAAACCTAATCCCTCAGACTTGTATATAAATAGATTAGGTTTTCCTTCCCTTCTCATTTTTTTTTCTTACAGGTCCTCCATCCCTAACTTTCAATCTTTTATGGTGTAAATGGCGGCAAGCAACAATCTATGATTATCCACGACGGAACGACAACAGATTCATGACAGCGACTGGTTCAATAGATCATCAAAATACGTTTGCATTATGATTTTTCCTCTCAGAATTGTTAAATTTAGGA
>JAJJMA010322619.1:0-13610 GCA_023529015.1 Papaver nudicaule
CAAATTAATCCAACCCAACGGCCAACGCCACCGGGAATCCAAATGGTAAAACATAGAAACGAATTATTGGAATGAAAGCGCCTCCCAACGTTATCTCTTCTATATGTTGAACCATTACGCAAACAATTACCTTGTATTGCGTACGTGATACTATCTTAGAGTTCACGTGGATAGGGAGTAAAATTACATTTTAAAGTCCTTTCGAGCTTTCAACTAATAGAAATTAAGTTTACGCGCATAGAAAAGAAATCTATCGAGATAACTAAGAAAATTATTAGGGGAAAAGCCATTTTTATTATAGGGAAAAGCTGATTTTTGGGTGGATTTAAAATTAAGTTTTTCCCCTAATAGAAATTAGTATTACCGGTTGTGTGGAGAAAAATTGCTTTCGTTTTTTTCTTTCTTGATTCTTATTTTCTCCTTGTATAATTTTTGGTTTCATTGTCTTGGCATTATATGAACTCGAATGGTGAGTATTTGAATTTTTATCTCATTGCTAAAAATTTCATTTTGAAAATCAGGATCTAGACCAAGCGTAGTTATGATCGGGTTACATTAAATTTCATTTCACTTTGTCATTTCCTGCACATGTTTTGAAGATTAACTCATTAATTAAGTCTCCATCTTCGTGTAAGTATTTGTCTGTTCACCATCCTATGGGAAAATGCAAAGATCTTACATATGGTTACTCCTCGTCTCACCAAATGATAGTGGTCTAGTAACAGTAGAAACCGAAGTCTCCCAAATAATACTAATTCCATGCAACTTATGTACATTTCGAGAAAAAAAAAATGCAACTTATGTGAACTTATTAAATACACAGTTTTTTTAAATACACCTCGAACTTAGCTTTCCCTTTAGTAAAAGTGGCTTTCCCCCTATCAACTTTGATAACTAAGATACCCACAAGATGCTCACGGTACTATATTATAGCACTTGTCTTCTTATAGCAGAGAGAGGGCATATATAAAAGAAATCAAACTGCTTCCACGCCTGCGTATATCTTGAGATGATTATCGAGATGAGGATTGGCATATAGGTACCGGAGGAATTCCATGTAATCAAAGGATCGAAATTGCAAAGGATGATCTTTGTCTATTAGTTCTTTGGGGATTTCAACTGTTGCTCCCTCATTTGGTGTTGCAAATATCGCATAAGAGTGTCTATCTTTCTCTCCGTTTATAACAACTCTGTGTGTTGGCGCATGTATTCTTCCGTTGCTCCATGCCTACACTTACATTAGTAAGCTCAATGGTCAATGACAATAATAGCTTGTTTGGATAACAATTCAGAAGTTATTTTTCGACTTCTGGAAACAATAAAGTCCAAAGTTAGTTTGGCAACAGTATGACTTCTGGAAATAGAAAAGTTAACTTTTTCTGAAGCAAAACATTTTTGCTTCTGACTTCTGGAATCAACTTTTGCTTCTGGACAAGCTGAAGTCAGAAGTGTTTTTGTATCCAAACATGCTATAAATATAATTCACCTTCAGACATGCGTATCATGGTTCAGGCCCATGGTTCATGACTTGATCACTTGTTGTTATAGAAAGTTAGGTTTAGGCTTTAGCATCATCTGCATTTAACGCTAGCAAAATGTACGCAAATAATATTGTTAAGTGGTAATAGGTGCGATACTTACCATGAGAGCTTCACCTGCAAGAACAATGAATGTGCCAGGCTGCGTCTCAAGCCATTGCCCTTCTTTAGAGAGAAATTCGAGTCCGTTTGTGTATTGATATAAAATTGCCAGGATGCTTTTATCGGTATGAGGTGGTAGACCAATGTTGGATTCATCGTTACGAGGAGCTTTGTATTTCAGGACACGAAATATGTTATCGCTGTTCTTCATGTTCGAGTCATAATAATCTTCGACTCCTAAGTTCTCGAAAATCATTTTCCGGACGACTCCTTCCAGTTCTTGCAACATTTTAGCCACCGAGTGTATAGTCTGACTGTCGGAGAGCGTAAGATCATAGTTAGAAATCAAATAATTAACTACAAGTCACATTGTCAATTATGGCAACTGAGAACGAGAAATGTTGTATAAAACATTACCATAAGGTCGGGTTATCGTTCGGCCACATAAGGTCAGTGAATTCCCGAGCTTCATCGAGTATATGTGCATTGATTATGCCTAAGCTTTCAAACAAAGGAACTGCTTCAATCTTGGCTAAGTAACCAGTTTTACGGTGAGGTTTAGAATGGACATTCTTCTCTTTAGTCTTATCTGAAAGACTAAACAATTCTTTCATTCCTACCAAAAGTTCTTCATGTAGTTTGACCGGAGCCTGATCATACACTAATTGAAAAAATCCGAATTTTGCACAAGCTTCTCCAACTTGCTTACATAAATCATTCCATCCTTCACTCCCTTCCACTAAATCTTCTGTGTTTTTACTGAAATCAATACATGGGATTCTACTTTCACAGCTCATCTCTTAGTTTTCTGGAGATCTCTGTATGTTTCAATGTATCCATACATGTATATACTAGATTTGTGCCCGTGCTACGCACCGGGCTTTTTTTTTCCCATTTGTTTGTTTAGTAACCGTGCTGGGCGTAGCCGCGCTGTAATCGTTTCATGCTAAATAATGTCTGTAATCGTTTCATGCTAAATAATGTTTTGTTGTTAGCTTTAACTCAATTCATTGTTGCTTATATATCCATCCTTCAAATTTAATTGCTTTTGCTTCCGCCTTTACTTCATTTTTGCTCCCCCGTCATTATTTTTGTTATTTGAATAAGATTTCAAACAATATGTATTAAGTTCTTTAAACAAATTCATGAGCCATATTAAATAATGGTCCTTTAAAAATGTCATGATGAACAAATATATAGATTACAATTAAATAACAATACACATGGTCATTCATTTCAAAATGATAAAAATGTTTCTTACTTCTCCATCCGTACATAATTGAGTCAAAGCTGATCAACATTCCCCCAAAATTTGTGTCATTAGCATTCGACTGGACATCTTGAAATCATGGTGAAGTGAACGTTTTATTAACATGATTCGACTCACTTGGCCAAGCCAACCGCTACAGTATACCCCTGTACCTCTAGCCCCATGACAATACCACTATCTTACACCTCAATGCCTCCTACTCCCGTAACTAAGACATCATCATATATAGACTCTAGTACTTCTGATTCCAGTGGCTATACCACTGTCTCACACTCCAAAGCCTCCTACTCCCTTAACCAAGGCACTATCATATATAGACTTCATTACCTCCCATTATGTGGCAATACCAAAGTCTACTCAAATGTCTCCTACTCCCGTAACCAAGATACCATCATATAATCATGTATCTCTTGTACCTCCGACCACATTGCATATTGTTGTGTCTCCCACGTTTGTCCTGCTCTTAAGTAGCCACCTACATATGCTTTCTTACCTCATGTAACGCTCCAATGTAGCGTACTCCCATAACCAAGACACTATTATATACTCATCTACCTTTGGTACTTCCTTCCACCATTGTATACATGTGTGCCTCCTGTACTCGTATCGTTAAGCCACCTTCATTGGACTGACCGGTCGGAGGGCCCGAAGGGCTCGAAAGGAGGGAGGACTTCTATGGATACTTAAACTGTAGATGTGAGTGACGCCAAATGGAAAATCAATTTTCAATTTCATCCCAATTTGGTTAAATTGAACCCCAATTGATTTTTTAGTTTCCAATTTTTTTTTTGATAATCAATAAATAATAATCCCCAATTATTATTCAAGTAAAAAAAAGATCAAATTGGAAATAATGGAATTTTCAATTTCACCTCAATTCTTCCAATTAAACCCCACTTGATTGTTTTTTTTTCCATTTTTTTTATAATCAAGTAATACCAATCCCCAACTATTGTTAAAGGAAAAAAAAACAATCCAATTAGAATGAATTCGTCTTAATTGGAATAAAATCGAATTCGGTCATCCCTGCACCGTGATTTTGGGCGGCCATCCAGTATGCCTATATCTCACTATAGACATATACATGTGAGCCTCAATACAAAGAAGGTGGCTTTGAACTCAAGATGTGACATAAAAAAAATATACTAAGAGAGCTCCGAGAAATTATTCTACTAATTCGGGTCAAAGTAGCCGGGGCTTGTGGCCACGACCATTAGGCCATTAGGAACATTCTTTAGTTAGGCGGTGCCGTAGTACCGTGTTTTATTAGTCAGGGCACAGTAGTCGGGACTTTGTCTACCATTGAGATTGTTGATTACCTTTAGTATGGAAGCTAGACGGTAACAGTTTCAAATATAGAAGTCCACCTTATAACACAAACATTGTCATTGTAATCCAAAAACATCAGTTGAACGCCATTAACAACATTAACATCAAAAAATACTATACCCTTTCATCAGTTACACTGGTCTTTCCAAAATATCACTACCAAAACCTACTGGACCCTTTCATCAGGTACAATAATCTTTCCAAAGTGTCAACATGACCAAAAGTTTCATCAGTGATCACATTAATAAAGAAGTTGACCACTTTCGAGTCTTACCCCGTGTTCTATCTAGCTTGGTAACATTCTTGATTCATATTAAAAGATTCCCCCTAGACAGGCATATGTAGGAGTTGTGAAGAAGTTTTCTTGGACCAAGAAAAGGGATGCGCGTGCTAACGTGCAACGGCTTGAGCGCTAGGAGCCCTTGCTTGTTGGGATCTTTAGATTGAAACATTCAAACATGCAAACGTCGTTGTTAATTTGGTTTATTGACATTTTAATTACCTGGATTGGCGCTTAATTTAATCATCTGGATAGGCGCTTCCTCATTTCAACAAATACTCGTATCTGAATTTCACGCAAAATAATTTATTTTTTTTGATGCAATCACGCAAAATAATTTAATCCATAGTTTTACACGATATACTATAGTATGTTTGATTCATTGAGTATACAATTAAATTAAATAGTACTCATCATTTGGTTCGTGAAGGTACTGAACGACCTTGCACAAAAGTGCATTGTCAACCTTACCAAGTATAGCAGGAATTGTTGATTGTAGCTGCGATAATGACGATCTAAGTTGTTTTCTTAATTGACAAAGAAAATTTTTGAAAGGTAGAAGTTGGGCTAAACGCAGTTCAATTTTCTTTGCTTCTGAAGTTTAAGGAGCTTGTGGCTAATGAAATACAAATGTTCCCAGGAGCAGTAATAGAATGGTGCAGAAGCAGCGGAGCAGCTTGTCAAAGAAAACAACGCGAAGCAGGGGAGGCATGTGTTATGATTACTGAACATATGAACTTCAATTCCGGTGCTTGCTTTTAAACAATTCAGATGCAAGGAACAACATCTGTACAAACATCATGTTCCCAGAAATTCCTATACCCTGTTGAACACTATCCTTCACCCAGAATATTCGCTACCTCGTGAACCGGTACAAAAAACCCCAATGTGTTGTAAACAATGCGCAACAACACATTCCAGGTAGCAACATTCAGGGACAGCCCTTCTTCTAACAACGTTTAAGATAATCCATAGCTTCATCCAAACCGATAACTTCGTAGAGACCAGATATATATAAGTTAAGACTTGTGTTACGTCGCGGTTGCACCCTTGATCAGCCATTCCTTCCATCAGTTTAATAGCATCACTGACACTCCCTTGCTTGGAGTAGGAATAAGAGTATTATAAGATACTCTGTCTGGATGAATTCCCTTAACAACCATTCTCCCAACATATTGTGAAGCCTCATCAACCACACCAGCAATGCATAGACCATAAATAATGGTGTTATAAGAATTGACGTGGTAATACGGAAGAGATGGATACTTAAACTCATGGAGAGAAATTACCGACTGCAAATCTAAACAAACCCCCCTGCCAACGATTCACCTTCAGAATATGTTGGTAGCACTACCAATCAAATTTGAAACCTAAAAAAACAAAAGCAAAATCACAATCGACTACTTCAAAAAAAGAAAAAAAAAATCACGATCAATTCATCTAAAACCCATGCACCCCCCCCACCCCTGATCCCGTAAGGGAAATCCTAAAACACAAAAACCAAAATTAACTTCAAATCAAAAGAATCAAGGAGATCAAAACCTAGCTTGGGTTTGGCCCGTTTGGGTTTTTGTTTGGAGGCGAAGCGACAGAGAGAGATTTTTTTTTATATGGCACCAAGGTAATTCTAATTTACCGTGAAAAGACGGCAATAGGTCCCGAGGAGCGAGCAAAAAGACCAAATCGGGGTCGGGCTTAAAGTGGGTAACCTTCTTTCTTTAACGGAGTTATTAAAAACATATGTGGCGAATATTAATTGGTCCAAAATTTTGAGTTAGATAAAGTAGGTGTACGTCACCAACGTGGGTGATATTTTAAAGAAGTGTAAATAGAGTGTAAGTGTTTTTAAACCAATCATAAGAGGCCAAGTGTCCTCTTTAGAATGCCTGCACCATAGAAGCCCTCTCTCGACCAATAAGAAGCAAGGATACCCTCACCGCGCGATGTGGGAGCTTTTATCACTTAGGCTTTTAAATCTTTAGATGCAATTTCATATAAAAGGAATGAATTTACAGGTCTGAATATTTGAATGCTTGTAATACCAATATGTAGGATGATAATGGATCTCCGGCAGGTCATATATGATGCATGAGAACTAATGTGAGTAGTATGTATTGATTTCAGACATGAAATATGTTGTCCTCTCAATCTGTTGTAGAGATCAATTTCTCACCGAGATGTGAGATGTAAATTATGAACTCTCTCTCTCCCGTGTAAGTTTTTACTAGCATTCAATCTCCCTTGATATATTTTGGATAAAAGGCTGGAAAATGGTGTTTTTGTTGGAATGAAGTCCATTATAAACTGGCAAAATATTCGCAAACCAGTTTTTAATGTGAAAAAATTGAGATGTTGGAGAAAACTAGTAACTCTCTTTTTATGCTGGCAAAGAAGGTTTCAGTGTCTTCTGAATCACTAGTTGAATCTCATCTCTTAACTTCTCTTGTCACTTGATTCCTCTTGATTTTACTTGACTACCTTATTTCTTAATTTGCTCGTAAGTGATACCTGTACTTATGTATCCAATTATCTACTTGTTTTCGTCAATCGACTTGAGAGAAGTTTCTGATTAGCTCAAACTATTGTGTCCATTCATTGTCCATACTATTTTTTCAATTTCCACCACCCTCCCTTCCTCCTCTGTCCCAGCAAGTACACTAGTACAGATGCGCTGTTTTTGGCACTTCATGTTTTTTGTTGGCACCGCAACCCATAATAAAATAGGGTCATCAAAACCCAAAACCAAAAACCCTTATAAAATGGATAATTTTACCCTTTAAAATTTGGGCGTAAAATAAAAAATTGGGGGCGTAAAAAAGTGAATTGGGGCGTGAAAAAATGGAGCGTTAACCTTATCCTCTACCCATATATCCCTCTCCTTCTCCTTCTCCTAAAGCAAAGACCAGATTTACACTCGTGAGATTGAGGCGTCCACTGATTTGGCCTCTAATCAGTCTAAAGACCCCAATATGCGTCTCATGTACTAATTCTGAACAAATCCCATGTTTTCAATCATGTTTTCATTGTTTTTTTAGGTTAGAATCATCGATTTGGGGCTGTTTTTTTCCCCTCAGTTAGTTTTACGGTTTTAATTTCATACTGAATTGAGGCGTTAACATGTTTTTACGGCTTGTGATTCTTCATGAAATAAGGCGTAAAATTGTTTACGACCAAGCCGTAAAAGATGCCCTAGTATTGCCCTAGAATGTTTTACACCTACCAAACCAAGGCGTAAACATTTTGGAATGTGCTCACAAAAATGTGAACCGTAAACATCAAAATCAAGTCGTAAAAGAATGTTTTACGCCCCAATTCATTTTTTTACGCCCCAATTCATTTTTTTACGCCCCAATTTTTTGTTTTTACGCCACAATTTTTTGTTTTACGCCCGGGTTCATTTTTTTATGCCCTAATTCATTTTTTTACGCCCCAATTCAGTTTTTTACGCCCCTTTTTTTACGCCCCAATTCAGTTTTCACGCCCCAATTCATTTTTTTACGCCCCCAATTTTTTGTTTTACGACTTGGTTTTGATGTTTACGGTTCACATTTTTGTGAGCACATTCCAAAATGTTTACGCCTTGGTTTGGTAGGCGTAAAACATTCTAGGGCAAAACTAGGGCATCTTTTACGGCTTGGTTGCAAGGCGTAAACAATTTTACGCCTTATTTCATGAAGAATCACAAGTCGTAAAAACGTGTTTACGCCTCAATTCAGTATGAAATCCAAACCGTAAAACTAACTGAGGGAAAAAAAACAGCCCCAAATCGATGATTCTAACCTAAAAAAACAATGAAAACATGATTGAAAACATGGGATTTGTTCAGAATTAGTACATGAGGCACATATTGGGGTCTTTAGACTGATTAGAGGCCAAATCAGTGGACGCCTCAATCTCACGGGTGTAAAACTGGTTTTTGTTTTAGGAGAAGGAGAAGGAGAGGGATATATGGGTAGAGGATAAGGTTAATTAGTTTTAGTTTTTGTTTTAGGATTAGGTTTATAAAACTAAGGTTATTAGTTAAGATTTAGGGGTATTTTAATCTGTAAGGGTAACTTAGACTTTTCATACCTATTTAGACATCCCTTATAACTACATTTGGATGGTTTTATTATTTTGAAGTGCCAACAAAAAACGTGAAGTGCCAAAAACAGCGCATCTAGTACAGACTGGCAAACTGGCGTGTAGGAGCGTCCAATTACACTGGTCATATGACATCAGGCCAGCCCAAGCCCAAGCCCAAGAAATAAACTCAGCTTGCAAGATATTTTTTAGGGGTGGGACTTGGGTTGGTCGGGCGGGTTGGAGGGTTTGGCCGAGCCATGCCTGTACTAAAAATTCTTTGGCCAGGTTGCCCATGGAACCCATGGAGGTGTGCCCACAACCCGCCCAACTTGTATCTTGGGTTCCGCGGGTTCCTCGGGTTGGCCCATGATACGTGTTTGAAATCAATATTTTATGACAAATCTAGGTAACAATTAGATTTACTTACTTCATTTATACTAAAATTTTAAAGAATTTGAGATTCTTATAATGCAATAATCTATACTTACAAAACACAAGTGTTTGGTGAGTCACGGGACGGCCAGGATACCTTTGGAAAAACTGAGTGGTGGCCAGGATCTTCCTATCTCTCCCAGTGTGGAAATCTAAGATTTGATCCAATGGTTTTTCGATTAGCCAGCCACGTACGCCTAATAATTGCCTTGATTTCAGACGGCCATAAGTTCCGCCACTCACTCATACCGCCTCAAATCCTTAACGTCAGATCCATTCATCTTCTTGGCCGTGCGGATTTTTTTTAAAACCGAAATTCTGTTTATTCTGCATTGAATTAAACATTAACACCTCTAATGAAAGCCTTGCTTACACCTCTAAATGTATAAATTTCTTGATTTCATTCGGATGGAGAATCCAGATCCCCCACCTTCGCTGTGTAAGTAGCTTTTCTGCCTTCCCTTTTTCGCCATTTCTAATTTATGAGCATTCTAAAATCTTAGTCCTGCTTTCTTAAATCCTCCTTAAATCCGATTTACATCCATTCTGATCCTCCGTTCTAAGTTGTTGTTAGCTTGGGTGTAAACCCTAATTTTGGTTTGTTGTTAATCGTCGATTGGGATTACTTTGGTCTTCGTCTGTGTAGTTTCATTGAGCCCTGTTGTCTTTTTATTGTTTATCCATTATTGGTTGCTTAACCACTATTTCCCCATAATCTGATAATTTTTGTCCGTCAATTTCACATTTCGCTGTGATAGTTGTATGTTGGTATTGTTAATCAAATACTAGGCATTGATGCTCTGAACATGGTAAAGTTAGTTTTTAGCACACCTACTGTTGAATTTTCATGTTATCTTTGTTAGTAATTAGGCTTTTGAACTATGCTTATGAATTAAATATTTTGTATAGCTCCGGATTCCAATTTTCATGTTATCTTTGTTAGTAATTAGGTTTCTGGAAGTTGTAAGAAAATTCGAGAAGGTTGTCTGTATTCTATGACGAAATTGCATTTAACACCGCCAAACCAAAGTTCTGCCCCGCACACAATGACAAGAGAGGCTTCTTTCACTGTAACGCCTCCGTTATCGCTTTGGATGCGTACTATGTGTCCCTCAGAAATTTAGCTTCACCAAGTTTGAGAACCTGGAATCTAATCTGGCAAACCTATATCTAACAGGTATATAAGTGTTCCTGCGGTCTGTGTAGTAAATGGTATTTGTTGTTCAATTGTTAATGGAATCCAAATACTCACATTGCATACTACTGTGACAACATACTTTGTTGGATATCGGAAAACCTTCACCAACATACTACTTGATTACTTTTTGTTTGTATTTGATTTTTAGCTCTCAAAAGTTATTAGTGCACCTCCCTAACAAATGCTTACTGACTGGCTCAGAGGTTCAACCTTGAAGATTGCTCTCCGGGTTCTGATGTACATCAAGTGGATAACGACCCAATTGACTTTGAGTCAAGTCAATAAGGTGTTTTGGTTGCTGTTGTCTGCACTTTTGTGAAGAGTTACCAAGGTATAATCTTAATCCCATTTATTTGTACCTTTAAACGATGTACAATCCCTATATTTTCTGTGAGATCATTGTTTGAGCTGCACACATGGGTTGGTTGTAGGTGGAACGTAGATGGTAATTTAATGATTTTTGTTTTTTTAAATTCCAAATGAAACAGTAGCCATCACATTGAAGCAACACTATGGATCATTGACCTATCAATACACTGAGCCCAGTTAGGCAGTAACCTAAAAGAGAGAAGCCAAAACAGAAATGATTTTTTTTTACAAGAGAGTTATTTTTCATGCTGTGGGAGGGAAATACTATTGAGATAACAACATCGGATTAAGCCGGAAGGAAATACTATTGAGATAAGGTATGGTGATGTTTTTTGGTCACATTTCTATCCTCAAAAGTCATAGACCGAGACACCCAGGCCTTTCCATTTTTACCACGGTCGTTGAAATCTGAACTCTGAAGAAAATGATCAAGAGTGGCAGTTTCTCATGTGAATTTTGAATTGCTATGACAATCGTAGATGCACGACTTGAGTGGTGGAAATATGAGATAACTTCACCCTTAATGCTAATTTGGTACTTTGCCATTTAAAAGCCTATTGAGCACGCTGAAAATTCTCTTTACAGCATCGACAGAACTTCTACCCTTGCTTTCAGTGACACAAGAGGAAAATTAAACTTACTTAGGTTGATTGAGTTGACTGCTCCTTACTGTAAGTTAAGTTAGCATTAACCAGCTATTTCTAGGTCATGTTTGCTGCCGCCGCCGCCGGTATCCTAGATCAATTAAGTTAATCTTAACCAGCTATTTATATATTATGTTTGCTGCCACCGGTATCCTAAATCCAGAATGATGGTTCTAAATAGTAACTTAATGCAAAAAGGAAAATAGATATAAACAGTTTTGTAACCTGTTTGCTAGCAATGTTTTTTAACTGTCATGTGAATAAACGCTGCATTTTATGTTTACATTTTTGCCGAGCGTAATTTCTATGTTTTGATTTGCAATGGTTTGTCAAATTTGCTCTTGGTTTTGTATTATTGGTTATGTTTTGTACTAAGCTTGAGAAGTTTTCTCCAGATGAACGGTATTGCCACCTCTACATAATTTGTACCATGGTAGAGCAAGGATGCAGAAATTATATTACAGCTCGGCAACATGATGAGAAAAGAATCAAGAAAAGGTTTGTCAAGAGGGACATTTAAGAGATAATTTTTTCTTTTGTCAATTAAGAACGACAACATAAACTATCAAAAAAGTAATCAATAATTTCAGGCGTTGGTGACTTTTACTGTAATACTGCAGCCTAGGAATTGTTGTTGTCTAAAGCAAGTTCTGTACTTGAGTGCATGCGTCCTAATGTTGCGATTCAATTTGACCTTCAAAATATATCCAAACCAACTTTATAAAGCCTCATGGGGTTGATATGTCCATAGTCTTTCATGTTTTATAGTAATTTCTTTACTTTGTTGGATTTTTAGCGATTGCAAAAGTATATAACTTCGCCAGTCATTCGGAGGTTGCTAAGCTTTGAAATTATGATTCTTTTATGTCCCTTTGCAGGTTACTCTAAGTATATGCTTTTTCTGCCACTGTATATGTAGTTGTGGGTTCAACTCCCACAGATGGCTTTATTACTAGAATAAGTGAAAACCATATATGCTTTTTCTGCCACTGTATATGTAAAAAGCATGCCACATATCATCTCAGGCATGATCGTGGCTGCGATAGGGAACACTTTCAAACATTCTGATCTCCAAGTCTCTTCACGAAACAATTTTGTTTTTATGTTATCTTTCACTTTAGATCCGGTAATATAGAGGTCAATTACAATATATACTGCGTCTTGGTGTTTTTTATATACAGGTATAAGTGCATCTTAAAGTCAAAAGACAAGACGGAAACCGCAGTATTGTTGGTTACAGAAAAATGGTTGAAAGAATGTAAGTATTAGGAGAGGTCAATGAACCATATACCACTGATGTGTACCATTTAATGTGCAGCTAGGTAACCAGAGAGAGTTGTAGAGGTATTTGGCAGAATCATTGGAAAAAAGCTTATGTTTAAGGTGATGGTTACAGAAAACAATATCCAAAACTAGCCGGACAACTTCGGGGTCTTAAATGTTTACCAAAGGATCTCACAATGTTGGAAGACCAGTATATCCTGAGGGAGGAGCTAAGAAGAAGGCCATTAGCAATGTAGAAAAATTAGCTCCAAAGACATTCCGAAAGGGGATATTGAAGAAATGGATGTACCCGGGAAATGAAAAAAGTACCTGGAGCATGAATTCAAAAAGTTTTTTCTTCTTAAGTACCATGAAGGATAATGGATTACTGAGAGGTCTTTTCAACCTTTCTAATAAGAGTTTTTCCTCCATGGGAATCTCATTAGCATGATTCTCAGTTGGATTTAAGTATTTAACGGATAAATTACTGTTTTCGGGATGTCTGGGATTGGCTTTCTTTTATGGTACCTTTGTTGAGTTATTTTTTCGGAGTAAAATTTGCTTAGTGCCAATGGTTTAGTAGATTTTTCAAAGATGTTACAAAAATGTTTATTATTGCCGGGGCGGCCCGATAGATCTGAACACACATATTGTAATGTTACAAGACTCTTTGATTGCAAGGCCTTCTCTGTCCAGCTCTTCATTTTCATTTGTATATTAATAATAGTCTTGCATCATACTTTCATCCGGTCATGCCAAATGAATTCAGATTGCCGTGCATAGGATGTCGGGGAAATTTGTGATTTTGAGTTTGACGTGGAGGATACCATATGTGGCTCGATTTAGTTAGTATTAATATATGCTTAGTCTTTGGTGCCAGAACATGCATATAGATATACATATACATACTAAAGAAATTCAGCTATTGAAGTATCTCCAAATTTAGCGTCACGGTGAAAGCGTCACTAAATTGGCCCACTGTGAAATAGCCCGTGCCGTTACGGCACGGGTTACTCCCTAGTACACATACAAAAAAGAGCAGATCTTTACAACATCGAAATTACAAATTGAATAACCAACTTGAAATTTATTGGACGACCGTTAGGGAGTCCTTCTTTAT
>JAJJMA010322634.1:0-19403 GCA_023529015.1 Papaver nudicaule
CAAACTGGAAACACAGCAAGGCCACTGATATTACGGCTTGTTTGATGGTATTTGCCAACTGTGTATGCCAGAAATGTAGAATTATCTGGTAGAATCTCTCTTAATCATTTGTTCTCTTGTGAAGCAGAATAGATGGGTTTAAGGGCTTGCTGCTGGTTTAGAATACTACTGATAAATGGTGTAATTGATTTCAATGGGTTTTTACCTTAAACAAAAAGTTTAATCTACATTATACATGTTGTTTAGTTGTCTGATGTATGAGAGCTGAAATGTAAGGTTTATTTTGTTTGTTTTTTCCCCGTAACTGGTACTACTTGATTATCGATAGATCTTAGCTATCATTAGAATTTATACTTTCCATATGCTTGTAAGTTAATGTCAAGTGATCAAAGAGATAGCAGTCAACCTTTGGTGACTTGGTCACATCCTGTCATAGGAAATGCTGCTCATTGTGAGGTTAATTGTTGCCTAACCTAGGTCAGATCCCCCAAACAAAAAAAAAAAACAAAAGTGATGTAAAAGACCCAACTTTGTAGACCAACCAGAGGCTTTCCTAATGCGCTGATTTTGGGGCTGCAGAGTTTTCTTTGGGGCTTCAAAAGGTGACAAAATAGGGTCATCGGGAATCAAAACCAAAAACCCCTTATAAAAATGGACTGTTTTACCCTTATAACAAAAAACAAAAAAATAGCTCTTCCTTCACTACCAACGCCACCACCACCCCGCCACCACCCCTGATAATAGCTCCGCCACCACCATTGCAGCCCTAAAACCCATTCTTCTTCTCTGAATTACCAGTGACGATAAACCATAACCACTTCTGATCTCCCTCAAATTAGGATCTCCCTCAAACCATAAACAATTCTGAACAAACCCCATGTTTTCAATCATGTTTTCATTGTTTTTTTAGGTTAGAATCATCGATTTGGGGCTGTTTTTTTTCGCACCAGTTGGTTTTACGGTTTGGATTTCATATGAAACCGAGGCGTAAACTAGTTTTTACGTCTTGGGATTCTTCATGAAGTAAGGCGTAAAAGATTTTACGCCTTACAAACCAAGGCGTAAGATTTTACGCCTTACAAACCAAGGCGTAAAAGATGCCCTAGTTTTGCCCTAGAATGTTTTACGCCTACCAAACCAAGGCGTAAACATTTTAGAATGTGCTCACAAAAATGTGAACCGTAAACATCAAAACCAAACCGTAAACACAAAAGGAGTAAAAAGTCAAATACATACCATCCGTCCATCTTGTAATAAGAAAAAAAGCAAATCAATGATCGACAAGGAACCATTTTAAGTTTTGAACGCTAAAACTAAACGGGAGTCTCTTATAAATAGCTTAAGCAGCAGCCACAACTCTTATCAGCAGCGGCAGCAGATAAAGAAGAAACCTAGATCTCAAACCAAAACGACCGCAGATGTACATGATCTTTTGTTCTATGATAACTCTTTCATTACCAGCAACAACATCTCGATCACACTATGTGTTTTCCTCTCATAAACATAATGTTTTACCAAAATTTGCTCCAATCCAATCAAATGTTTTGCCGGTTGGGTATCATCCTGCTCGTCTATCTTGGGTCACCATAACTTTGTGATGCGCTTTGACACTTCTTCATGTGACTAAACAAAGTGTGAAGAGAGTCATGATGTACAAAGTGGCCTTTGAAAGATAATATGTTCCTCTCAGAATCTGTAGTGCGTTACTTTCACGACATTTGGATTTCTGAGGCATCCTTTGTCGTGCAAAACAAAAGTTCAGTTCGAGTTCAGATTAGGGCTCAAGTTGGTTCAGTTCTACAGTTCTACCAATATAACATCCAAATTTATTTCCAATAAGGAATGTTGCGTACGCTGACACAAATGCACGTCAGTGTCATTGTCTTGCGAATTAGACATAACATTGTGTAAAGCTGATGTAAGGGACATGGAATCAACTTAACATGTTGTAGACATGATCTTCATGAAACCAGAAGATAAAACATACATATAGACAATGGTTGCTTATCATGCTACGAGAAATGGGGCTGGAACAAGTCTAATAATACTGGATGATCCCTGTTCTAAAATGGGGGAAAATGTTACATTTTCATTTATGTCTTGAAGAAAATCAGATGTACCCGTTTTTTTTTTTCTTTCATGTTAGTCTTGTTTTGTTCTTGTTGTTGGACACCCATGGAATGGTCTTGATTAATGAAGCCCCTTAAGATACTAACCTATTTTGTAAGTAATGATGCTAAGAGTTGTGAGACATACAAATTCAGCAGTATGCGTATGCTAAATCTTTGCAAAGAGTTGTCTAGTTTTTGATTTTTCGGCGTCTGGCTTCTATTGGTTTTCCATGCTACTGTTTCTATCACATATAAGGTGCAACAAATCTGCCACACATTGTAGGTGAAAAATCTTTGAATGGCTCGTGACTAATCATAGGAGCTTTAACAGTTAATTAATATGTTACGTACTGTTAATTTTACCATGTTCTAGTTCTTTTTTCCTTTCACAGTTCAGTCAAAGAGAAAAGCAACTGATCAATTTTAAAGTGCATAACATCAGTACATGCACGGTGCTGCACCAACAAATGACACAGGACAGTACGGTGTGAACTGCCAAAAATGAAAGGAAATAATCTTCAGAACTTATAATTCAGTAGCTGTTAAAGCTATAGTCAAGCAAGGTAGTTTTTACTCCGAACAAAGAAGTTTCCCAGTACGTCTCAAGTTCTGTTGAAGGAACGCTACACTTGACAATGCCGTGCCTATAGGAGAATTTATATTAATATTCCGGAGAAACTAATGCACCTAAATAAAATAGAGATCCTACACCTTCAATATTAAAAATACTGTACAAAGAGTGTCCAACCAAATAAGAAGTTCCAGCCAAAATGCCAAAACTCAATGATTTAAGGATAGTTTTCAAGGAAATAAGAAGATGCACAAGTCAACCTCCACAGAAGCAATGTCACCAGGATCCGCGCCCGGATCATCATGGTCCTTTCCAAATTTCAGGCGAACTTAGATAAGCCTATCTGCACATCCTTGGGCATTTCTTCTAAGCCTCTTCATGCCCTTCCTTTCCCTCCCTTAATTTGTCCAAACAAAAGTGATATTTTCCTTCGATTTGGCTAAGTTTTGGGCAAAATTGAAAGAGTTAAAAGTATTATTTTTTCTGATACGAAGATGGTAATTTTTATACGTATCCAAACTTTTATGGTCGCCATGTTTTTTCTTTTTGTTATGTGGGTGTGGCATTCAAGCTGCTTGAACATTGTAACAGGTAACCATACAGAAGGCTTCTCAAGGTGTGTAGGGCGTAGACTATAAATCAGGGACTAACTTCTCAGTTTAAAGACACCAGCTATAAAAACGTTCTTGAAAGTAAATAACGGATTATTAAACAGTGACAGTGTAACTAATTTCTCAAGATGTTGAAGGTGAAATATCGGCAAGGGTCTGGGCTTATGCAAGGTGAAATATCCAAGTTCATACTACTTTAATTTATACACACTAATCATGTAAACAGAGTGTAATAATGTTTTTACTTTTCTTTTTGCCCTTGTATTTAAACACACATCTGTCTTAGGGTTCATGTAGCTCTCTCATTCCCTACCGCCTCTCCCTCTTTTTCTGTTTTATACACGGTCTCTCAGACAAGCACCACAAATCAAATCATGTCTTGTGACGTTATGATTAACAACAACAACAAACTAAACACTTGCATTGTGATTTCTTCTCTCTGATATAAATTATGTTTTTCTTGCTGGCACCGATTCCAGAAAACCAGCGCGAGCTAATGCCAAATGTGATGATAATAACCAACAACGAGGAGCAGAATCGACTAATGAAGATTAAATGGGTTTCGGGTCCTGCGGATCGTGCTACTGGATCTAGAATACTAACAAACTATTCTAATTTGGGTTTCTACCTACAACAAAAAGTTGTAATCTATTTAATTTTAGTTTGTTTTTGTTTGGGTGAAATTATTTCATCCAGCTAGGCTTTTGAATTGCCGGAAACCAGATAAACAGCGGAATGAAGATATTAATCATGGATTGAGAATGTAAAAAGTGAGAATTTATGTATTACTTAGATCTTGTTCCCATACCCATTTCTCAGCTGTATTAATTAGATTTGTTCTTCAATTGCATAATTTGGGAATTGGTGTATCATTTAGATCAGTTCTTCACTTGTTTTATGGAAATATATTCGTCATTTTATTTAAGGAAATCTGTTCTTGAGGAGTTCTTGTGGTTTATAAATTTTGATCTATTAACCTGTGTAGCAGCAGTTGTTTTTTGCAATGTTTTATGTTTTTGTGAGATAGTGGATTTTATCGAATTAAAATTCGATATCTGATAGCTTAACATATCAGAATCGGTTTACGTTTTTGGAGATCCTATAAGATTTTTACCGGATATCGGAATTCCAGTAATACTTAACCTATTAGAATCGGATTTCCCAAAGTCCATCGGATTTTCATCCGCTGACAGCCCTATGCCTGGTTGTTCATGAAACCAGAGTTTAAAACATAAATATAAACAATGGTTGCTTATCAGGCTACCAGAAATGGGGTTGGAACAAGTCTAATAATACTAGATGATTCCCATTCTGAAACCTTGCGTCATCACGGCATACAAAAAAAGAATTACGGCAGATTTTTTGAAGCTACCGAGTATAAATTCATAAAGCTACCGAGTGGTGTTAATTTTTTTATTTGCACCATTCGGTAGCTTCATGAAGCTACCGAGTATAAATTCAAAAAATCTGTCGTGATTTTTTTTTGTATGCCGTGATGACCCCAGGTTCTGAAATGGGGCAAATGTTAACTTTTCATTTATGTTTTATTGCTTGAAGAAAATCAAATGTACTTCTTCTTGTTTTTTGTAATTAAGTTATTGTTGCTAAGCCAAAGTTATGAACCTTGTTGATCTCAGTTGCTGTTTTCAGGGTGTTGCTTTGCTTGTTTTATTAATTTCGTATGGAAATTTTCTCAGATTAAAAAGGTTTACAGAGATTTAGTATTCAAATGAATGACTAGTGCAGTGCTATCACATGCTTAACCTCCATGAGAGTGGTACATATGCAATAAGTCGCTAAAAATTACTGGACAGTTTGAATATTTGTAAACAAGTAAGAGTGAGTAAAGGTAAATCTAAGTGATGCTCTTAATCTACTTGCCTAAAACTCTTAATCTAAGTCAATTGTTCCACATTTCGGTCAGTCAAGGTCAGTCATTAAACAATACCATCCGTCCATCTTACAATAGAAAAAATGAAAATCAATGATCGACAAGATCCCATCTTTAACCCTAAAAGTAAACGGTCGTGTCTTATAAATAGCTAATAAAGCACCCTCAACTCAAGAACATCTCCTATCAGTAGAGGCAGCCGCAGAGAAAGAAAAAACCTAAATCTTAAGCCAAAAACGAATCAACAAAAGATCTATGATCTTCTACTCTATTATGGATTTGTTATTACCAGCAACAATATCTCTATCACATTATGAGTTTTCCTCTCATAAATTTATTTTTCCTCCAAAATGTCATTCTGATTGTCTGATGTGGTAATAATGGTAAATTGATTTCTTCTGATTGTTTGTTTATCTAACCATTAGTTGTTTCTCTTTTAATTATCCTCGGTGTACAAAATTTAATCTTCTAATGAAATTCATACTTGCTCTGCAGTTGTCGTGACGGTTGGGGAGACCAGAAGATAAAACAATGGTTGCATTTCTTACTACCATGAATCGGGCTGCAACAACAAGTCTTTTAGTACAAGATGATGATTCCTATTCTTTCAGTGTTTTTCTACCTAAAAATATTAAGTTTGAATCTACATAATATGATATATATGCAAAGGTTTTTGTGATTTTTTTTTTCTTTTGTAAGTTTTACTTCTTAATTATCAGTCGATCTATTCTCATAGATCTATTAGTAGAATCATATGTTGTTGGGTGAACTGTGTTTCTTTCTGGTGTGCTAAATCTCCAAGTGATTAGAGAATTAGCAATCAGCCCTTACCACACATCCAATAAATGAGCTTGCAAGTCATGGCATATGCTGCTGTGATTCCCCCAAACAAAAACAAAGTCAGACCAACCGATGTTGGGGCTATTCCTACTAATCGCATGTGTGGTTCAAGCGATTCAAGCCGAACACTCCATTTGTATTACATAATTGTTGTATTCTCATTATGGTTGTGACCCTTACAAAAAGGAATCAAGTTTGTTATCTAAGTTTAAAGCATATTATCATGGTTTGGGTCTTTTGGTAAGGTGATGTGATGCATCAGTACTCTTCTAGACAGCACAATTGAAAATGATAAGTGACATGCAAAGCAGATTCTGAACTTAAACTCTTCAAATGGCTCTCAAATGGGTTTGAAGTGATAAGATACAATCATGTTCTTACAGCATTCTTGCCGACATTCTTGCCCAACCTTGCTATTTGGCTAGCTCTCACGGATAGCTTCCGTGGCTAGCTGCTGATGTGGATGAAATTTAATGTTAAAAAACTAAAACTAAAACTAAACCATTCACTGAGTAGTCAAATTTCGATATATTAAAAAAAAAAAAATCCAGAAATCCCTTCATTCCCTTATGATGTTTTTGATGTGTATTGTTTTTTTTTTTTATCAGAAAAGAGATATATTGTCCATCAGAATAGCAAAACGGGTTAGACTATGATCCAATGATAAACTTCAAATTCCAACAATAACATGTAGAACAAAATTAATTATGAACAAAATTAATTGCACATAAAAAACCCCAAATTATGTTGAAACCTAAATCATAATCAACTCAAACCTCCTAATTCTTGCATTCAGTATTATGAACCAGTGATCAAATCTAACTGAAAAAAAAAAACAAGAGGAGGCTTTAAATGTTTTAATGAAAATTTTGCTAACAAATCCAGTGATTCTCTTTGACTGATGAAATAAAGCAGAAGAAGAAAGAAAGGAAATAGCGAGAGGGAATAAAGGGGGAGAGTGAAATTAAGTTTCTTTAACTTAAAAAGTCAACAAGTCAAATTTTTTCTTTTGTTTTATCTACACCTAGATACCTGATTATGAATAAATCTTATAGCTATCATTAGAATTTATATTTTCCATATGCTTATAAGTTAATGTCGAGTAAGTTAATGTCAAGTGATCAAAGAACTAGCAATCAACCCTTGGTCACACCCTGTCATAGGAATGATGCATCATAGGTCACTGTGAGGTTAATGGTTGCTTAACCTAGCTCAGATACCCCCCAAAAAAACAAGTGAGGTAAAAGACCCAACTTTGTAGACCAACCCGAAATTGGGGTTTTTCCTACTTCTCTCAAGCCAAACACTCCAATCCAAAACCTTTTTGTGAGTTTTGGGGTCACAGTCACAAAGGAGTACTTCAATACTTGTGCATTAAAGATGAAAGAAAGAAACTACCTTTTTCATTTGGTGCTGCTCAATGTTAAAATAACTTTTCCAATTAGGTACCGATGAAGAAATTATGGTTTGTCTAATATTTTTGAATCTCCAGAGATGATGCTAGGTAGCCTGCTCTTTGAACCTGAAGATGTGATGTTCGGGAAGTTTGAATTTGTACTCGACAAACAAATGAATACACAAGTCATATTATCGATGACACTCATGAAATCCATTAGCCAGCTCCAGGAATTGCTTGAGAGCTAACATAAAATTCCACTGTATATATTCGGTTCCTACTCCTACTATTAATCGGTTCTTTCATTAACTCGTGTCTCAAAAATCATCAGCAGTTATAGTCAAATACATACCATCTGCCCATCTTATCTTACACTAAGGAAAAAACAAAGATCAACGGTCGACAAGGACCCTTTTAAAGTTTTAACCCTAAAACTAAACATGCATGACTTATAAATATCTTGAGGAGCAGCCCCAACTCTTATCAGCAGCGGCAACAAATAAAGAAAAAAGCTCTAGATCTTAAAACAAAAACAAAACAACTGAAGATCTATGATTTTCAATGCTATTAATTCAATGATGGATCCATTATTATGAGCAACAACATCTCATTATGAGTTTTCCTCTCAGAAATTTAGTGTATTTCCCATATTTGTTATGATGCAACTCAAGCATCTCCTGGCTAGAATTCAAGTTGCAACAGTACCAGATAAGTATTAAGTAATATGTTTATTGATCCCTTCTGATTGTTTGTTTTACTGTCTAGATATACTACTTATTTTCAGTCATACAAAATTTATGAATCTAACTGAATTTATACTCTCTCTGCAGCATTTTTTCTGTATTCGTCCTCCATGCTTCATGAAACAAGAAGATGAAACATATAATATCAGTCTATGGGGCAGCAACAAGTCTAATAGTACTAGATGATTCCTATTTCGAAATGGGGCAACAAATTATATTTTCATTTATGTTTGATTGCTTAAAAGAAAATCAGATGAACCCTTTCTTTTGTAATGACCTTTTGCTTGTTTTGTTGATTTCAAATGGATTTTTTGGTCAGATTGCAAAGGTTTACAAAGATGCAGTAGTATTCAAATGATAGTTACTGGTTTTGAATTATCCAATTCGCCATAGTTTCGGAACCCATGAAGGGGATAGTTGGGAGACTTAGAAATGCAACAGTATGTGTATGCTTTGTTTATAAAGAGTTGTCTTAGTTTTTATTGTGCGGCTTCTATTACATAGAACAGTTGACAGATTGTTTTCAAGGAAATAAGAAGGAAGATTTTTCCAGCACGTTCCAAATTCTCTTAAAGGTTTCGTGCCTATGAGAAATCAAATTTTGTTAATATTCCAGAGAAACAAATGCACCTAAGTAAAATAGAGATCCTGCCTTTTGCACTAATTGCAATGACGAACCGTATTCATACAAGTTGCGTTAAACTAAGGATACAGTATTTCAGATATCGAACCTCCACCATATGCACTTCAAATCCCAATAAAGTTCTAAAACCATTCTGTGTTGATACCCACGAGTCACGACCATGTGGTTCCATCCTCATTTACACCATAATCCAGTTTTACAAAGCATAGAATATATCAATGTAGGCTCAAAAAATTGCAATAACAAGGCTTACTCGTTGGGCTACAATCAATTATCCATTCGGATCAGTCCAACGACATTTCAGTAAATGACAACTATAAATCAACGACATCACACCTTAATTCGGATGCCTGCCAGTGCTACCACGATATCCTACTGACCCAACCGTCAATTGTTCCACATTTCGGTCAGCAGTCAAGGTCAGTCATAAAACAAAACCATCCGTCCATCTTACAATAGAAAAAATGAAAATCAATGATCAACAAGATCCCATCTTAACCCTAAAGCTAAAAGGGCGTGTCTTATAAATACCTTATGAAGCAGCCTCAACTCAAGAACAGTAACAGCCGCAGATAAAGAAAAACCCCTAGATCTTAAACCAAAAACAAAACAACTATGATCTTCATTTCTATTATCAGCATAAACATCCCAATTGCATTATGAGTTTTTCTCTCAGCAACCTAATGTATCTCCGGAATGTGAAGCTATCCTTCAAGAAGAGAATCGGATGAGGTAATAATGGTATTGATTTCTTTCGATTGTTTGTTTATTTATTTATTCATTAGTTGTTTCTCGTTTACTCAATTGTAGCAGATTTAGTCTTCTAACTTAATTCATATTCTCTCTGCAGCTTTGTTCTTTCGAAGGTCCAATCTATTCTGGTTCATGAAACCAGATAATAAAACATATAGGCAACGGTTGCTTATCATTCTACCAGAAAGTAGAAACCCATCTCTTTACTCGCTCTCCAGTTGTGTCTATATTTCTGAGAGTACACTCTGGGTAGTTATGATCCCCCAAACAAAAATAAAAGACCCATTTTGTGGATCAAGTGATTCAAGCTAACACTCCAATTGATTCTCACAATTGCCTCTAATTGCCTTTCATGATTGAAAACAAAAATCGGAAGCTTTGTGTGTGAAGCAGTTTTTGACAAACTCTGTGTAGTGAAATGATGTTAAAGGAAGTTTTGAGTGTAGAGAAAAGTTTCTGTAAAATTAGTTTCTGGTGCTCCGGCACAATGAGAATCTGAATAGTACCCCAGTCTATACAGAATTTTTTATCATCATCCTCTAAACGTCTTTGCTTCGATGAATTTCCCTAGCTTATGTGCCAATGCTAGTTTAATAGTTGCTACTTCTACTACACTGACAGCAACCAAGCTTTTAGGTGTACGAAACATGCCATGCCCTGTGTCGAAAAATACCTTACTCAACCAGACCAAGCTAATGTCAAAGAGATCAAAGAAAAACAATCAGCTATTATTGATCTCTAAATGAGCTTGCAAATGTCACAGCAAATGCTGCATCATTGGTTGATTGTTGACTGGTTCCCAAACAATACAAGTGACGCCAATAGACACAACTTTATAGAGCAACGACTGTTTGGGCAATTCCTACTAATTGCATGTGTGATTGATTAAGCGATTCAAGCCAAACACTCCAATTTGGTTCCATCCTCATATACACCATAATTAATCCAGTCTAGCCTCACAAAGCATATTGCAATAACGAGGCCTACTCGTTGGGCTGCAATTAAATATCCATTCGGATCAGTCCAACGACATTTCGGTAAATGACAACAACCCCAATTTGTGACTACCAATTTTGTACTACCATTTTCTACCAATCTTAGGTGGCAACCCCATAATATTCTATTCATAAATTCTCAAATAATAGAAGCCAAACACTTCCTTACCTAAGTTTATCATCTTCACAAAATGTTATTAGTTGCAGAAAACGTTATCCCAACCATTTCTCTACTCAACAAATTAACAGATGAAGAAGAGTTAGCTCCAAAACTCAATGGATGAAACCCATCACGGATTAGAAACACTATGCGGGTTGCCAATACATACAGATATGATCACACAAGATGTACAAATCTTGTACCTGTTTAATCCAATGAATTAATCAAGTTTGTGACGGCATACATCGGGCACTAGTAATGAAATCATAAGATGATATAAATTTCCCAATGAAATCACGTTTTTTCTTAATTGAACATCCCACAAAATTTTATTTCACTAGCTAAAGAAATATACTCCCACGGCATACATCGGGAGTATAAATTGGAACTGCTCCTCTTATAAAATCAGTTATAGTATCAAAGTATGAGGGGGATTCCCTTCTTTGTTAATAGATTAAAGATTCATATGGTTAATAGATTAAAGATTCATATGGTTGCATCAAGTTTTTTTTTTGTTTTGGATCCTGATTCTTTGTTTCTTTGCCTCTTTAGTTACCAAGTGATGATGATTTCAATTGAATTTATGAGATGAATCATGAACTCTAATTAGACTACATTAAATTATATGTAGAAAGAAAGAGATCCAATCAAGAATGTGTAGAGGAAAGAGATGTGTATTAGATACCTAGAAGAAGAGAAGGATCCATTACAGGAAGATAAAGAAGATAAAAGAAGATAAAAGAAGACCATAAGAAATAAACAGATGATGGGCCCAAAATTTCGATGACATGGCAGTGAATTTAAATGCCACCTAATGTTGGTAGATGTGGTAGCCACGTTATTTTTCGAAATGACAATAATGATATAAATCAACCAAACCCTAAAACTATCAGTAGATGTTTTACACAGAGAGTGAGAGTGGAGACTGCTGGTGAGTGAGTGAGTGAGTGAGTGAGGGCGGCGTTAAGGGAAAAAACAGTAATCATAGATGTGCTAATGGGTTGTGATTGGAGTTCTGATTTGATGTGCATGGGAACCTTTACACATACATCGGAGATCAACAAAGAGAAACAATTCTCTGAAATCCTCACAATGATATCTACTCTCAATACTAAATTGTTCTTTTCCAGCAATTCCTTGAGTTTTTAAGCTCCTCGGAACCTATCCTTGAGTCTCTCTATGGAATCCAGCCTAAAGAGAGATCTGTTTCTGAGCCTGAGATTACAACCAATAATACTTATCATGTATGGGTGGTTAAGTGCATGTTTAGAGAACAAATGTTCTAATCGATCAATCTATGGGATTGGGACAAAGTTTGTAATTGGTTTTAGCCGGGGAGATCTTGGGGTGTAATCATTTCTGATTGTAATGTACATCGATAGAAACTTTGGTGCAGATCAGTTTTTAATGTAATGTACTGCTAAGAACACTTTTTTGTAATCTCCTTGCATGCTCTTTTGTTGTTGAGTTTAGTTCTTAATTTCTTACATTTTCATTCTTATTTATCTACCAATTATCAGAGATCCTAGTATCACGAGTGGAAAATGACTTGGTTAAGTCTAACTAGGGCTTATAGGAAAGTCTGCCAAAAGAAGCATTTTTGTATAAAGGTGCCGTGGTCAGATTTATTTTGAGGAAAAAAAAAAATTTTGGCCAAGCCTGTTGTTTCTCAAGGGTTAAATTAGTAAGAATTCATACCAAAACTTCGGGGTTTGTCTAAGTCTGCCAAAGGAAAATGTTTGTTTTTTTCCTTTCTCTTTCTTCAACCGGATATAATATACTCTGCCCCACTAATTTCTCTTCCATTTTTTTTCTCTCTCGTTGTTTCTATCGAACTTACAGAACTCACAAAACTCACTCCCAGATCTGTTTCCAAACCCTAACAAATACCCTCGCAAAACACTCTCCCAACCCAAACCCTCATCTTTCTTGCGCAACTTCTCAAGCAAATTCTATCTTTCTCTGCAACATAAGAAGATTGTCGAAGTTTAAATCCATAAAGAAATAACATCTGTATACAGTAAGAAGTAAACTTTCATCTGCAGTTATTGGTTTTCTGTGGGTCTTGTTCATGTTGAGGATATTTTTCAGAAATTAAATTTGATTTTAAGTTGCTTGTTTATGCAAGACTACTAAAAACAGATCGAGATCCAAAGTTGAGATGAAAGAGAATCAACATCAACAATGGACATCTGAATCCGTCGACATACAGATGTTGTTCTAACTTTGATTCGAGCATCAGATTCGAACATCAGCGAGAAGAAAAGCAGAAAAAGTGCATCAACGAGATCTAGATGAAAATATTCAATCAAAGAATTGACGAGAAAGATAAGTCAATTTTACCAGAATCATTTTAATTTGATTATAGCTTCTGAGTATTTTTTTAAGATTTTGAAAAACCTAGTTCATTGATTTGATCTCAAATGTTTATTTAAACTTGATCAGAGCTCAGATCTATTAATAATTCTTACTAATCTCGCTTTAGAGACAATCTTTTGTTTACACTCATATTTAACTTATCTTTTTCTCTAATTACTCACAGGTTGTCTGGGTGTTTGGTAGCTTTGAAAATCCTTTGGCTGCTGAAAGATTTGGGAAACTGAAAACATACGAAGCAATTTTATGTATTGGAGTTGTGGTATGATTCTATGCAATTTTTTTTTCTTTATAGTGCAGTAGCACCTGTTCATTGACGAGCATAAATACTCTAGCAGTTGGATTACACTGATTTTGCTGGTTTAGTAATTCCTACCTTTGTGTTACCATTTTCTTTGAACTGAGACTTAAAATGATCATTCTTGTTTGAATTAAACGGTTGGATTACTCAGTCTAAGTGTCTAAGATTATTCCATCTAAGTGTCTAGATTTAAACAGTTGGATGTCTATTACAGTTATGAGTGGCTATTGATTATATGTTTCGCCTTCGCTTGCAGGGTATTATGTCTCCGAACTATCTCTGCTCTTTTGGTAGTGGGGCTCTCTATGGCACTCACGCCTTATCTAGCAACTGGAGCCCAATTACTTGCATCACGGTTTGAACAGCATGACATGCATAGTTTATTGCCAGTTGAGAGTGAGGTATTACTACTAACTAGTAATTATACGTGATGTGCTACTCTTGCTGAATTCTTAAACTATCAACACTTAGTTTAATTTGGAGAATGTTGTGTTGCAATGTTTATTTCTAGGTATCAATTGATCATGTACTGTAGTCAAATTGAATTCTTGGTTTTAAGAAATTGTTTTTCGAATTCCCAATAGTTTAATCCAAGTCTTTTTTAGATGATTCATGTGGATTTGAAGTTGAGGGTTTCAGTAAAATAAAGATAGTGTTCACAAGAGATAGTGCATCTGTAAAGAACCCTTTGTAGGTTCAACTGATTTACAGAAATGTGCTAGCTTTACCTTGTACTCTGGGATCAAAATTGATCTGGTCAAGGATCTTGAAATGGGGGTTTTCAAAAAAAATCTAGAGTTATTAAGAGGAATCCTCTTGGAAAGGTATTAGTATTTATGTAAATATTGTACTTGATTGAATCCTAGCATTCTGACTTCAGTGATGCTCAGTTTCAGGTGTAATATGATCCATGAGTGGCTATTGTCGATGATCAGTTTCAGGTATTGGTATTTATGTTATTGTGGATGAGTATATTTGCAGGCTATAAATTTTCTTGAACTAGCAAAGGAGCACTTAAAGAGTCGCGGTTGCAGTTTTACAGTTCGCCAGGGCAGGGTCATTTTTCTCCGAGCCAAGTTAATCATATTTGGGCATTCCATTCGTTAAAGACAACCAGTTCATTCCTTCTGAAGCCATCTCGGATCAGCAAATTTGCAAATCGTGAACAACATAGGTGCACTATATATCATCCTGAGGACAAGTTGATAGTCTAATTGGTAATAAGAAAAGCTTTTGGTGGTGGTGTACATTGGAGCATTGACAGTGTTGGGTCGTTGCGCTTCTTTAGTATGTATTGGTAATCTATTCAATTTATATTGAAAGTTGTGAAAGAAATTGAAGTTGATCATTGTTTTCATATTTTGAACTTGGGTAGATTTAAGATGATCTTGTAAATTGAATTTGGTGTTCTATATAATTGTTTAATCGATTTCCATTTTAGTTTTAGTTTTAGTTTTAGTTTTAATTTTAATTTTAATTTTGTTCGTAATTATTCTGGATATTGTTTTATGATTCAGTTGAATCAGTTCTGGATTCAGCTGAATCGAAACTTGTTTTAATAAAATATAATCGAATTAAAGACTGCTTCTATCAGTGTTATCGAACAGCTGATTAAGGCAGACTTTTTATACAAACGATGAACGCCTGACAGAAGCAGACTTCTTTTCAAATAAGTCTTCCAGGATACAGCCGACAGAACCAGACTTTTTTTGGGTTATTAAGTCTGGTTCTGGCATACTTATCTGAGCCATTCTCCACTAGTGTATGACCACATGACCAGACGTGGATGACTTAGTCCTTCCATTTCTAATTAATTTTACGAGTGTGTTAGTGATTGTTTGTTGGTTGAATTACTTAAACAAATATGAGTCAAACTCTGGATAGTGTTTTGGTATGAGGTTCGCATCCGTATGTTCGGTTGTGGAAAGACTAATTTTGTTTTTGCCTAGCTTAAGTTTACAGCCTGAAGTTAACCTCTATGCAGCAGGCACATTAGCGATTTAGCAGTAAGAACCCAGAAGTAATATTTAGTGTAGCAGTGACGACAGTGTTAAGTCGCTTGGTTAAGACTAAGAGCGTGGACAAGATTCAGCAATTGGGATCGTACAAAAAACCAGACCATTGGATTCTAATGGGATTTGAATCCATCAAAACTGCGTCTGCGGCACAACACTTTCTGCACGAAATTCAGCATTAGTTTTTGAATCTACTCCCGAGCTTACGACGAAACAAGACTGTTCACATACGGAATTCCCCGGAATTTGCTCATACCATAAGCATCCCACTCGAAAACCTTGTTCGGGTCACAGCAACAAAGGAGTTCGGTTTGTAGGATTTTGAATCTCAACAGCTGATGCCTAGCAATCTCAAGATGTGATGTTCGGTTAGCTAACATAATTCCACTATATTCGGTTCCTACTCTCACTACTATTCGGTTTCCCATTTCGGTCAAATACTTACCATCCGTCCATTTTACAATAAGAAAAAGGCAAATCAACGATTGACAAGGTCCCGGTTTTACCCTAAAACTAAATGGACGTCTATAAATATCTTAAGAATCAGCCTCAACTCAAAGAAGCAGCCCCAACACTTATAAAAAAGGCAAAGTCTCAGCCGCAGATAAAAGAAAAAAAATCCTAGACCTTAAACCAAAAACAAAACAAAACAACTTCAGTTCTATAAATTCTTTTGATGGATCTATTTTATCACCAAAAACATCTCAATCACACTATGAATTTTACTCTCAGAAATTTAATGTATCTTTAGAGTATAACTTTATCAGGATCAGGTAATAGTGTTGTTGATTTGTTCCGATTGTTTGTTTATTTATTCATAAGTTGCTTCTTTCTCTTGTTTTCAGTAGTACAAAATTCATTAATCTAATGAAATTTATACTCTCTCTCTCTCTCTGCAGATTCTTCGTGAGAATGGTTACATTTTTTTTCCGTAATGACGTTATTCTTGCGAAGACAAATTATGCACGTTGCTGATATGATATGATAATGATCCCCCAAACAAAAACAAGTGATGATAAAAGACCCAATTTTGTAGACCAACCGACTTTGAGGTTATCCCAGCTAATCGCATGCATGCTGAAAGTTAGTATAATCCTACCACATTTACATGAACCACCCGCGCAACTACGTCCCAAGATCCATTTGAGGTGCATCTGCGGTGGTGTTTATGGCCTCATCATCCTCTCATGTCTAAACCTAGAGTTGATTTTGCATTTTGTGAAGTCATCTCATGTTGATGTTGTTTGGTTCTCACCATTGTGATACCGTTGTCTTATCAAGTTCTCAGAAACTCATGAATCGGCAAATAACGTGGGATGTTTTCATGCCAAAATGGGGCCCAGGCCCTGTAATGTTTTCTTTCGTTGGCATGACTGGAATGCATAGTTATAATTTACAAGTTTCTAAGTCGAGCAAAAAAATATCTTTAACACGTTCTCTTTGTGGGTGATTCGAAATAATCTTTGCGGATTCACCAAATATTGGCGTATGATTCTAAAGTTATTTGCGAATTTTGGCTAGCCATTTGTTGTAAGATAAAATGGTGGTGATCATAAACTTGCAACTGCCCGACTGATGGACTCGTTCCTCCATTTGACTCAAGCAGCTGGGATTCGCCGTAGGCACTCGTCTATCCACAGAAGTTAGAATTTAGTTGACGAGTGGCCTGTTTTGTGTGCAATGCCCTACCATTATTCGGTTCTTCATTGACCCGTGACTCAGAAATCTATGTTCCATATTTCGGTCAGCAGTTAAAAGGACACAAATACATACCATCTGTCCATCTTACGGAAAGAAAATAGCAAATCAATGATCGACAAGGGCCCATTTTAAGTGTTTAACCCTAAAACTGTCTCTTATAAATAGTTCAAGAAGCAGTCTAAACACAAGAAGTACCCTCAACTGTTATCAGTAGCAGCCGCACATATGTATAGGAAAAAAATCTAGATCTTAAACCAAAAACAACTACCGATTTTCAATAGTTGCATCAATTCTATGATGGATCTATCATTATCAGCAGCAACATCTCAATCGCATTATGAGTTTTCCTCTCAGGAACTTAATGTGTCTCCCAACATTGACTTTGTTTCCATGCACGATTAATCGATGTGGATGGAAGAGTATCTGATCAAGTAATAATTTTATTTATTTTTTTCCCGATTGTTTGTTGATGTATTAGTTGTTCCTCTTTTACTTATATTCATTATTCCAAAATTTTATTCTAACTAAATTTGTTCCGCCTTTGCAGCTGTCTTAGGTTTCCAATCTTGTTTGGCTGTTCATGAACCAGAAGATAAACCAGACAATGGTTGCTTATCAGGCTACCAGAAACAAGTCTAATAATACTAGATGATTCCTATTCTAAAATGGGTCAAAATGTTATACATTTTCATTTATATGTTTTATTGCTTAAAGAAAATCAGATGTACCCCTTCTTCTATTTTGTAATGAAGTTATTCTCACTAAGCTAAAGTTATGAACCTTGCTGATCTCAGTTGTTGTTTTATTATTTTCAAATGGAAATTTTTGTCAGAGATTTAGTATTCAAATGAATGACTAGTGCATTGCTATCACATGCTTAACCTCCATGAGAGTGCTACATATGCAACAAGTCGCTAAAAATTTCAGGTTATGATCTATTCAATTCCCTATGAGTAAGGGGACAGTTGAATATTTGTAAACTAGTAAGAGTGAGTAAAGTGTAAATCTAAGTGATGCCTCTTAAGCTACTTGCCTTATACTTGGATAGTCAAAGAAGGCATATGCTATGAGTACACTCTAGATATGATCCTTCAAACAAAAATAAAAGAACTTTGTCAATCAAGTGATTAAGCCAAACAATCCAATTGATTCTCTCAATTGCCTCTAATTGCCTTTCATGATTGAAAACAAAAAATGCAGTTAATAATTTTATAGATTTTGTCATCGACACATTTGCAAATTCTGTAGCTACATAGCCATAAAATCATTTCACATTTGGAAGAAAACGGTTGTTCCAAAAAGTTGAAATAGCTTAAGAGCGGTGGTTTGGTACCAAGCCCAAAGCAAAGACCAGAATTTTTATCATCCTCCTCAAACGCCCAGTATTCCTCATCTTAAGTGCCACGAAGGTCTTTGCTTCGATGAATTTCCCTAGCTTCTGTGCCAATGCTAGTTTTATAGTTGCTACTTCTACTACATAGACAACAACCAAGCTTTAGGTGCACGAAACGTGCCACACCCTGTGTCGAAAAATACCTTACTGATTAGCCAGACCAACAAGTTGAATAAATCTTTCCACTGTTCCACTTTTGATGTCGCTTAAGGGACACGCTTATAGTGCAGCTTGCAGTAGAATTGTGTTCTATAAACTAGCTATGTGGCACTAAACTAGTGTCCAATCTTGAAATCGAGGGTTCGACCACCTGCAAACTTTCTATAAGAAAGGAGGGTTTGACCCCTGTCCACACCGCTCAGCCCAGTTAATAATAAGTCCGGGCTTCCTTACCTGGCCCAGTTAGAACCCTAACATAGACCTATAAAATGTCTCATCGTGTGTAACGCAAACCCTATGCAAAAAAAGTTCATCATTTAACCTAATCCGCCGTAAACATTTAAGAGTTAGATAAAGGTTACAAATATATTGAAGGTGGTGTTGCAAGAAAAGTTACAAATATATCAAAGTTGTATGGATTATTGCTAACTGACTCAGGAAATACATAAGAGGAAAAGGAAAAGGAAGAAAATAATGGCTAATGTTGGATTATTACTCAGTATGAATGAAGTCGGAAATTTTATTTTGATGAACGAAACCGACCCAGGAAGGCACCCTCCGAGGTAATTTTCGGCCCCTTTTTTTAAGTACTACTACACTACATCATTTAATTGGTCATTTATACAATGACTTGAGTGTAACTTTAATCTTACTCTGGTTTTTCTAGCACAGCTTACATGAGTGTGTATTGGTTTTGTGTCACAAGGGTAAACTTCAAAATTCAAAGCCAACCTTGTACAACGG
>JAJJMA010322663.1:0-20671 GCA_023529015.1 Papaver nudicaule
AGACATTCAATGGCTGTAGCATTGGCATTAGTATTATCAAGAGTCACAGTAAACACCTTATCAATTCCCCATTCTAACAGACATTTCTCCAAGGTTTTACCAATGTTTGCACTTGTACCACCTTCAATCGCACTGAAATTTATTATTTTCTTATGAAGCTTCCAATCACGATCAATAAAGTGAGCAGTTATGCGCAAAAACAAGTTTTCGATGGATGTCCATATATCTATTGCGAGACATACCCTCGTACGATTTTCCGCAAAATAATCTTTCATTTTCTGCTTCTCAGACAAATACATAGACAAAACATCATCCTTAATAGACTCCTCGGATGGGACTTCAAATCTAGGGTCAAGGGCTTTGGAAAGTTGCTTAAACCCTGCTCCTTCGACGAAATTAAAAGGCAACCCACCTTTAATAATCATGTGAACTAAAGCAGTATTACATTTATCAAAATGAGCTTCTCCTGGTTCAGCAATTTCTACATCACTATTAGCCTCGCCTTCACTATAAGCTTCTCCTTCACTACTTTCTGAGTGGTGGGACGACGATGATATAGATGGGGTGCTAGGAGATTTTCTTTTGTTACCTGCAGCTGATTTAGCTTCATGTTCAGCAGCAGCACACCGAGCATCAGCATCAGAATCGGAATCCATTGTCTGAAAAAACCAACAAATTAAATCAAACAAATGAACTAGCAGAGACGATTATTACGAAAAATAATAATAAGAATTAGGGTACCATATTTCTGAGAAAGGCGATGCAATCACTCAAAATGTAGAGAAAAACATAACGAATCTTAAAACAAGGACAGATTTGGTACTTACATGGTGATGAGAATAAGAAAATAGTCTCTAGTGATTTTGGTATAGTAAGGGAAATTCGTTTTAGGGTTCGAGGGAGTTGTTTGGAACGTCTAGGGTTTTCTTCTTCTTATTTGAGAGAAAATTATTTCGGCGCCATTTTCAAGATTAGGAGTATTTACTAGTGGAAATGAATTATACTCCTAGAATATCGCGGTCTTGGAAGTGTAATGAACTGTCATGACTCGTCAGTCATCACTAGAACCCAGTTAGGGGCCTTAGGGCTCTGTTTGGAGCATATGACATGGGCTCAGATATGCCCCATGATGATAAATCCGAAGCCTCTAGTTTATTAGACTTCTTAGTTTTTATTTTTACTGGCTGAAAATGCATATAACTTTTGGCTTTTGTATCAAAAAATAAAATATAACTTTTGGCTAATTTGTGCAGGAAACTCAGCCAGATATACATCTCCGGCGGTTATTGCTCTTTTTTCCTTGACCTTCGCCGTTTCGTGTTGACTAAGGCCATCTGGTGGTGTCGAAGGTCCTTCTTCTACTGCGGTTAACACCCCTTTCATCTTCTCCCAAGGTGTTTAAGGGTTCTGCAAAAGGAGATAATTAGTCAAGTTTTGTTGCGAAGGGTTTTTAAGATGGGCTTCCTAAGCTACCTGGTTCATCGAACGAAATCTTTAAATTGCGTTTAAATTGTAATGGAGGTTCTACTCAATTATCATGGAGTGCGATGTGTCCGGGCGTTCTGAAAGCACAATAGATGTCAATAGAGAGTGAGATGAAGTTTAAGGCTCTGGAATTCATTGGGGGTAAGATATTCTCTTGTGCTTCTTGGTCTGATTTTGATAAGGATTTTAAGCAATGTGAAAATCTGGTTGTTGGGTCTTTTGTGGGTCGTCGATTACCTTTCAACTTCGTTAAAATTACCTTGTTATGTATATGGATATTCAAAGGGGATGTTCATATGATATTGACTAGTGATTCTTTGTTCATCTTTGAGTTTAATTTAGAAGAGGATAGACATGCAGTTCTTAAAAGAATCCATGTTTATATAGCTAATTGGTTGTGTCTTATTAGACCATTGTCCCATATGGTTGAACGAATGGTGGAGTAGTTGAAGGTCATTCCTGTTTGGTTTTCTCTGAGAAGAGAACCAATTTTTATGTGGAACCCTAAGGGTATTGGAATAATTGTTATTTATCTGGGTATTCCTTTACTCACTGACAAGAGGAATTTTGATAGATCTATAATGAACTTTGCTAGGGTATGTGTGTGGAACTAGATGCTTTATCTAAATTTCCTAATGAAATACCAGTTGTTTTTAATGGAATTGAAATGCTCAGAATTCCCGTGGAGTGTGCTTGGAAACCTCCTAAGTGGATGTAATATTTTTTTGTCATTCGGATGTTAAATGTTCTCATGTAAAGCAGTCAGCAGAGGAAGTAAAAAGACTGAAAATGGTGGTCTGAATTTTAACAAGAAGGGTGAATGGGTTAGAAAAGGTAGTGGGAAAGATAAGGACGGTGATCCTAGTCCCAGACAGGTGAATATTTAAGAAAATGTTAAGTCTATCATGGATATTCAGGTGGAGAAGGAATCATAGAGGACTCTAGCTAAAGGGGTTGACGATTCTATGGAAGAGGTGGGTCAGTTGTCTAGAAAGAGGGTCTTTGAAGGGGAAGGTGAATTATCCGTTTCTGGTCAAAATGGTATAGAGGGGGGTTCTTTTGCTAATAGTGAACTGATCTGTAGAAATCCTTTTGAGGTTTTAATGGCTATTATAATAATGTGGAAAAAGTTTTGGAGGGAGACAAGAATGAGAATAGTTTGACTATGCCTGAAAATACTAATCATATTTTGGTGGTAAAAGGTCAAGTTCAGTTCTCAATTATCGGGGGTTCTAGCGCTAAAGCTCAAGGTCTTAATTAAGAAGCATGTTGTTAAAAGTATTCATAAAAGGGGATCAAATTTCAAGAAATCTGCTAGAGGTAAGAAACAACAACCTCTAGTTATCAATGATGTTTAAATTGGGTTGCTGGAACATTAGAGGTCTAAATGATCCTTTAAAACAAGTAGAAGTTAGGAATTGTATTAGGTTGAATAAATTGTCCATAATGGGCATTGTTGAGACTCATGTCCAGAGTCATAAGAAAGGTTATTAGGCCTGATTGGAAGTTTGAGGATAATTATATCCATGACGATTCTGACAGAATCTGGGTTGGTTGAAACCCTAGTGATGTGGGAGTTACTACTGTTTTTCCCTCTGATCAAATTGATTGTGTTGAAGTGGTCACAAACTGGGGTTTGAAGTTTTTGGTTTGCTTTTTGTTCGGAGGAATGATGTTGGTCTGAGGCAATAACATTACACTGATGTAGTGAGGATTTTTGTTTCTTGTCGAATTCCTTTACTCTTGGTAGAGGATTTCAGTTCTATTATTTTTCCTCATGAGAAGATTGGTAGTGATGCGGATCCCCCAAAATTTTTTGGATTTTTGGAATTGCACTCAAGATAGTCATATTTTTGACTTAGCCTACTCTGGATGTTTTTATACTTGGACAAATGGGCATACTGACCATACTAGATCGGCACGCACTTAATTCCCCTAGCTGACGTCCTTTACAGGCCTAGGAGTTGCTTTAAACGCTGTTAAAGGCTTGTGTCAATAATTCCGACTTTGAAACCTCAATTATCAACTGTATGTTTCAATTGTCCTCTATCAGTTTGACATACACAAAGTGACTTCCTTCAGATTTCTCCAGGTCATACAGAAATCTACTTACAAGCGGGGGCTGACAAGTAAAGCGAGTAAACTATGCCCAACTTGTCTCTACCTCAGTTGTAAAAAGAATCACTTAAGAAACTTATACAACCGGAGCTAACTAGGTCTTACAACACCGAGTGCAGCCGTGCGTTGCTTCCTTTCAACCTTGTGTGTAACGTATCGGTTCTTGAATGGCCTTATTGCATAAGAGAAGGACCGTAGAATAGACAAGAACGTGATCAGGTTACCAAGGTTACAAGTTAATCCGATTTCAACCACTAAGGTTTCAATATCCTACCTGTGATTCCCAACTCTCAAGATAAGTTTTTATAGTCGTTAGGTAAACCCCACATAGGAACTGCTACCTAATAGAGGATGATTATAACACAACAAGCATTCACCTAAGTGAAAATAGTTTACGATCAGTTCCACAGAGAAACTTCACGTATGCTTGATGCTTGTGGTTGTCGTTCTGAAACCCTCTATTTATAGCACTCGATAAGATAGGTTGCTTAGGAATAAAGCAACTAGTTACTTGTCCCACAAGTTTGGGAAACCCTAACTTACAAACCAAGTAAACAGAGATTTATCTCAATTGGAATTCATTAAACATTTATCTGCCAAGTGGTTTATTATCTCTTAACCACTTCAAGATAGAAATCCAATAGACCAGAGATAATCTTTATCTTATTGACACATTGGGAATATTTAGATGGACCATAGAAGATATTTTCGTGATAACCAAGTCCAACTAAGAGATAAAGGAGTCAGAGTTTCACCCGTGTGAAAATTCCAGAGAATATTCACCTTGGACGGTTCGGGAACCGCCCTTGTGAATTATGATATGACCCAATACATCAAATATGTGGTTCACGTACATGTACATGTACAAATTGATTTTTTGGAACTCAGGAGTGAAATCCGGAGTCACCGTTCACGAACTGGTTCAGGAACCGTCGTTACTCAGAATTATGGTTTAACTCGATCCGCTAGAAGTTCTGGGTTGGGCCAGTACTTAGACGTGTTATACGCCCTCAACTATAATCCACTGGGCTCTTTCTCGAGGTACTCCTTTAGATTCACCCATATCCTACAAGTGATTTGCAAGCACGTCATTGCTATGGAAAGATGGTATCGAATTTATCTCATGCATTCTTGTAACCTTAGTATTCGTGGGAACAAACACTAACATAACACATGGTTATGTAGACAATAACACGATCTCAATCGTTATTAGTATCTCTACTAAATTAGCCGACTATTTCGAAAGATATAATAAGTAGAATAAAAGTATTTCAATAAAAGTCATAACTCCTACTAACCTTTTGTCGATGAAGAATAATTGATGTCTTCTTTGTCTTCACAGTCTTCGTCTTCAAGGTCTCTACTACTTTGTCTACATCCCAATTCCGAAATCTAAACTCTAGTAGGCTAAATCAAGAGTTGTGTTTTGATACCTAAAACTGACAACTAGATTGATATACCAACGCTAGTGGGTTTGACCGGACAATGCCCTAACACTCCCCCCCCTTTGTCAATTTTAGTGACAAAACTAATTTACATATGGATTCAAAGGATATACAATAAAGATCTAACCCATATGTATCTTGATTTCTTGAATTCTTCACCTTTTCCTTTGAGTCTTGATGTGTTCGTTTAACTCATGTTGATGAATTCGTAGACAACACTACAACATATCCATATCAAACAACCACAAAGGTACGCTCGAGCTTACATGGGTTAATATGCTAATCCCACATGTTGTTTGTGCAAAGAGTAAGAATCTGAGCAAACTTTAAAGTATGTGTACCAAAACTTTTAAAGTGATCCTACTCATACCTGATACGAAGCTTCTTCTTAACTTTATTTACTTCCCCTTACTTGATACTTAGAAAAAGTACAACAAGTGAGCACATGATGTTCTCCCTCTATGGTTGTGAACCACAAGAACAAGAACCATATGTATTCTCCCCCTATTTGTCACAAAAATATGACAAAGTAGTTTGAGACTTGGGTTTCAAAAACCTAAAGAGATAGGTCACGTCAAGTACTCGCATACCAGTTTAAGATGACATAACTAAGAAATCAGAACGAAGATTTCCAAGTTGACTCATCTTTTCGAGAAATATAGATACATTTTTCTCCTAATATTCCACATCCACGCTCCCCAAAAAGATTTGTTGCCCAAGCTCATTTAAGAACTCTCCCTCGTGTGGTGTTATTCAATAAAGAACATCATACAAAGCCTAACTTGGATAAAATAATTTAATGTATCCAGTTTTCCTTTGTTTACAATCTCTTTCCCTTAGTCAATTTTTTGGAAAAGAGGATATGATTCCGAGTTTATGAAAAACCCTAAAAATCATACAATCAAAAGTTTCTTGATCGTGAGAAAAAGCTTAACTTTTGTAATAGATATAACTTTGCATAACTACCAAAGTAATGGAAAAAGTTATGTATTGCAATAAGATTGAGGTAGACAAATCAAGTATTGCAAACATCATTAATAATTATCTAAAAAGAACTTTTATTAATGAAATAAAGCAGTACATGCTGGAAAAACTTTAAAAAGCATGAAAAGGCAAACTACTTCTAGATATAGTTTATATTCCTTAGGTAAAATAGTAAGAACAAGTTCTCACAAGGAATCAACTAATCTACTGGAAATAAGTCATGACGGAGTTATTGATTTATTTAATGTCTTGATCTTCATTCATAGGCATAGGAATTTCCATATCGAATCCCTTAGGCTAACTTACAGATGCCTTATGAACTTCTTTCACAAGCTCTTCTTGTTGTTTTACAAGAGCTTGTTGAACAACGCGTAATATAAGCCATGGAAAACTTCCAACTTTCATATCTTTATGTTTTCAGTCTAGACATGATTATTAGTTCTCGGACTCGTCATTACTTGGCCCATGGAATTCAACTACTTAATCCACGCGATGTTCAAACATGTTTTGGACCAGAAGTCGCAAACCTTCAATCAAGGTTGAGTCCTCTTTAACTATTGGCCTAGTCCAAAGTTAGAAGAAGATTGAGAACAGGCATTCAAGCTATGGACTTTCCTAGTTCCGGAATTTGCTTGAGCCCTACTCAAGGTTGCTTTACTTTTAAGCAAAGCCTCCCTTGGTGATCACTATAAATAGATGATATTCTGCCAGATACAACTTAATCCTCTGCACATCTGTGTATACTTGCATAAAGGTTGGTCGTCTTCTCGAAGTCTTTTTGGACTACGACTATTGAAAGCCTTCACTTGAGGATCGTGAAGCATAGGTTGGAAGTCAGATTCCTGATCATGTATCTTGGGTCGATTGAATATTTTCAATCTTATCACGACCAAGATTTGATAGAAACTTCGTAAGGTATATCTTGTATCATAAACCCTAGAAGTTCCGTAACGCAGATTCACGAACTAGGTTTAATACTAATTTCGTCTAGCGTTAGGAGGTAAAGATGTTTAGGCTATATCAATAAGCCCTATTCAGCAAAACATATTTCCATTAACCTTGACTTTAAGTCTAAAGGAAATCACAATCATATTCTTGTTTAATTACTTGGATACTTTTAGGCGTCCTGTTAGAGGCAGGGTAGCGCTAGTCTTCGTGCCTGTAAAAGACGTCAACTAGGGGAATCAAGTACGTAGGTTTTTGCGGGAGCCAAGAGACGTAGGAGCACATTGGTAGCTGAATTGCTTGTAGGTTTAATTCAGTCTCTGATTATAGAACCTTTGAGATTACTGGGGTGAATACTTAAATATTGATTTGTGAGATAGTTCAAGTAATATAATCAACAGAGTTCACGAAATTTAAAGTTGGTGGTGTATCTCGGTATCCCCTCCTTTTCAGTTGGTATCAGAGCCAGGTTTGCACATAAGACGTCATTGTCTGTGTTTGACGAACTCGGAACTACGAACAATCCATTGGTTGATATTGAACTTATCCCAGATGAATCCTCTGATTCATAAATTGAGTTTATCAAATCTTTATGTTATACCAACAAAGATTGATATTCAAAGTCCAAGGACTATTTCATGGATTTCGCAATGAAGAAGATTGTAATAATAGATTACGTGATGAAAATGAAGAAGTTGTTAAACAACTAGATGGGCAAATCGAGTAAAACAAGATTCTTCTTGGAAAGATATCTTCTGCTTATAAAAGTTCTTATACGGAGAACCATTATCGTGGAAGACCTTGATTAGGTTACAAATCACAATCTGACAGAACGTCATGTATGTTTTTTGGTCTTAATGATCATTATCATCATACATGCAAACTCTTTAATGAAAAACTCTCATTACTTCGAGAACTTCACAAAAGAGCAAAAGTTGCTTGTTCCAGTCCACATCTTAAGACTGAAACACAAACTAATGACAAAGATTACTGTCTTGGTGCCCTTGCACTAAAATCTACCTCACCTCTTCAATGGTTTCTTTATAGTTGTTGTAGTAGACATATGACCGGTGATTTGTCATGGTTTGTAAGTATTGATGAATACAAAGGTGGACCCGTTACCTTTGGAGATGGAAGTTATTGCTATATCAGCAAAAGAGGTACCACCAAACTGCCTGGCATTCCAGAAATTCACGACGTCGTCTACGTAAAAGGTATGACTGCAAACTTACTCTATGTTAGTCAAATTTGTGACAAAGGAAATAAGGTAGTCTTCGGTATTGATAAATGTGACATAGAAGATGAATCCTGGAACATAATATTTTTTTGGATACCGCAGTTCTAATAACTGTTACCTTCTTAATATTAATTCAAACTTATGTTGTAATTTGACTAAAATTGAATCAACACATTTATGGCATGAACGATTTGGTCACATTAACTATCGTTTGTTAAGTAAAATAATCAATAAAGAACTCGTGAGGGGAGTTCCTAAGATTAATGCCAATGTGGATGGTGTATATGGTGCATATCAAAAGGGTAAACAACACAGAATACCACACAAAACGTCAAGAGATACCGCAACTAAAGCTCATCTAGATCTAATTCACATGGATCTTTTCAGACCAATGCAACATACCATTGTTGCAGAAAGAAATATGCTTTGGTTATGGTTGATGACTACACTAGATTCTCCTGGGTTGCATTCTTAAAACACAAGAATGACACTCTTGAAGAGTTCAAGATTATCGTGAATAAAATCCAGACTGAACAAGGTCGCAGACTTAAAAAGATAAGAAGTGATAGTGGTACAGAATTCAAAGGAACAAAAGTATTTGAATTTTGTGACCAATTGGGCTCAACAATTCTCTCCACCACATACTCCTCAAGCCAATGGTGTTGCAGAAAGAAAGAACATAAATATCCAAGAAATGGCTAGATTAATGCTTCATAATAAGGATCTTCCTCAAAAATTCTGGGGGGAAACTGTCTTTACAACCTGTTATCTCACTAACATAGTTTACTTAAGGTCTCGTACCCTAAACACACCATATGAACTTTGGTATGGAAAGAAACCTAATCTTGGGTATCTTCGTGTGTTTAGTAGGAAATGTTATATACTTAAAGACAGGGAGCAGAGAGGAAAGTGTTATTCAACAAGCGATGAAGGCATATTCTTGGGATACGCCTCTGATAACAGAGGAATTAGAGTATTCAACACTTTCACCCAAGTAACTATGGAATCAACAAATGGTGTAATTGATGATGTCACTGATTTTATACAAAACAAATACATTGATGTTGAATTACCACCATCAGAAATCGTTTCGAAACCTGAATATACTCCTCAATATGTAGATGTAGTACCTACAAAAGAAGATTTTAATCCAGATGATGATGACTCTCAACAGGAACAAGACGTTCAGGAAACTGAACCCGAAACTCCTCCTAAGAGTCTACCCAAGTGGGTTATGATCAGTGATATTATTGGGGAAGAACCAGAATGACAAGAAGTCAAACAAAAAACGTATGCCACTATGCTTGCTACTTGTCAAGTATTGAACCAAAAAACATTGATGAAGCTCTTAAAGATCCCTCCTAGATCAATGTTATGCATGAAGAGTTAGATGAGTTCGTTAGACAAGATGTTTGGCAACTTGTTGAACGACCCAAGAATATCAATGTGGTTGGTACTAAATGGATATTCAAGAACAAGTCAGATGAACATGAAAATATCATCAGAAATAAGGCTGGACTTGTCGCTCAAGGATATTCACAGATTGAAGGAATCGACTTTGACGAAACCTTTGCACCTGTTGCAAGACTTGAGTCCATTCGATTAATCCTTGCCCATGCTTTCTTTCTTAAAATCAAGCTCTATCAGATGGACATCAAATCTGCCTTTCTGAATGGAAAATTGAAAGAAGAAGTATATGTGGCACAACCAAAGAGGTTTGAAGACACCGAGTTTCCAAACCATGTATACAAGCTTAACAAAGCACTGTATGGTCTGAAACAAGCACCAAGAGCATGGTTTGAAAAATTAAACTCATCACTTGTTGCTAAAGGTTTCTAAGAGGAGGAGTTGATAAAACAGTCTTCATCCAAAAGATCAACAAACATGTCATTATTGCACAAATTTATGTTGATGACATTATCTTTGGATCCACCTCACAAAGTCTAGCTAAAGATTTTGAAAATTCTATGTGCAAAGAATTTCAAACTAGCAATGTTGGTGAACTAAGATTTTTCTTAGGTATAGAAATCCAACAACATAAAGGAGGAATTAATATTTCACATGAGAAATATGCTAAAGATTTAGTGGCCAAATTTGGTCTGAAACAAGCCTCTGAAAAGAAGACACCCATACCAACTAAGGGAAAATTGAAACGAGATCCTTCTGGGGTCAAAGTTGATCAAAAATTGTATAGATCTATGATCGATAGTTTATTATATCTCACAGCGACCCGCCCAGACATTGCATACATTGTTGGATGTTGTGCAAGATATCAAGCAGATTCTAAGGAATCTCACATGAACGCAGTAAAAAGAACTCTCCGCTATGTAAAATACACATAGGATTTTGGACTTTCATATTCTTTTGATACTAATGAGATACTTACAGCTTATTCAGATACAGATTGGGCAGGATGTGGAGATGATAGAAAAAGTACTTCAGGAGGATGCTTTTATGTGGGGAATAATCTTGTAACTTGGCACAACAAGAAACAAAACTCGTAGTCTCTTTCAACATGTGAAGCAGAATACATTGTTGCAGGTTCGTGTTGTACTCAACTCTTGTGGATGAAACAAATGCTTAATGATTATGGAATTATTGATAATGAAGCCATATGCATCTACTATGATAATACTAGTGCGATACCAAAATCCAGTAGAACACTAAAGAACGAAACACATTGACATTAGATATCACTTTATTAGAGATCTCTATGAAAAGAAAATTGTCAAAATATGTTATGTGCCAACTGAACAACAACGAGCAGACATACTCACAAAACCATTAGACTGTGAAACATTCGAACATCTTCGAAAGTCTATTGGTGTTGTTCACGTTCATTGATGTGTTGCATGCGACTTGTTCCTTTAACAGCTTATGGGACAAGTCATAAAGAAACTCTCATGGAGTTATGCAAAAGCTGACATGGTACCATTATCCAGTTTGACTCTTTGATTCAATCGTTATTATGTTTAGTAAAAACAAATAAGTGGGATTCCTAGTATGACATTGATTATTATCTTATTAAATGAAGGAATTTACCCTTTTTTTTTAATAAAAGACAATAATCACCATCTCTTATCATGTTGAGCAATGATCTCCAGAAGAGATGAATCCATGCTCAAACAGTTAAGTGACTGTTTGTCCTGATGGTTTATGACCAGAAAATCCAATGTGATTGTCATAATTGTCTTTTAAGAACCAATACAGTGTCTCCTGATTTGCAGTGAGCAAAAGTAAAAACATTTCAGTGGTGCTTACATACCAAGATGAGTCCAAAATGTAATAACTCGATATGAATATCAACACTTCTAGTGCTATCTCTGGCATTCTCCCTGCCTCCGGCTCCTAAGGCAAGAGTCGAGAACAGAATCCATGGGAATAACCAGTGGAACAAACTAAGAAGAACATGCTCTTAGATTTTTTTTTTTCTTCTAAACATATTGTTGATAATAAACTTAGTCATATGGGAAAATTCTTATAAGACACAATAGTATCACATATTTTGGAAAACATTGTTGCTTTTTACTCAGGCATGCGAGTCTTTCAAATTGAAAAATCATTAATGAACAAATTGAGTTCGTCTAAATTTTTCCTAGACATAAGCTCATTTGTTGAGTAAAAGAGACTCTATCGAATCTAAGTCTTACTCACATCAAAATTTAAATGAGCAAAAGTCGCGTTGTTCCATTTGGAATGACACATAATGGGGGAGAGTTCTTTTGAACTTGTGCTTCATGGTAATATCTTTTTGGGGTGTGCGGCTGTGGAATTTGCGAGAGAATTGCATCTTTTTATCTCTCGTTTCAGGTATGTTTACCTTTGTCTACATTGATTATTGTTGTTTTATGAGGATTCCTATTTTTCTTGTTCTTTTGTCTATTTTATGACAAAAAGGGGGAGAAATCTTGTAGTAAGGGGGAGTAAATCTTTCTATCTACTACGACAATTGTCTACGACATTGTCATAGAGGGAGTAAATCGATGTGCTTGTGATGTCAAAGCAAACGGTAGTGTACTGAGTAAGGGGGAGAACATATCATATTGTTTAGTATCTTTAAGCATCGATGCAATATGCTTACAAGTTTTATATACTAATCAATTCCAACTTTCCTATCTTGAAGTTTTCGGTCTAGACATGATTAGTTCTCGGACTCGTCATTACTTGGCCCATGGAATTCAACTACTTAATCCAAGCGATATTCAAACAATTATTTGGACCAGAAGTTGCAAGCGATGTTCAAACATGATTTGGACCAGAAGTCGCAAGCGATGTTCAAACATGATTTGGACCAGAAGTCGCAAACCTTCAATCAAGGTTGAGTCCTCTTTAACTATTGGCATAGTCCAAGAAGAAGATTGAGAACGGGTATTCAAGCTATGGACTTTCCTAGTTCCGGAACTTGCTTGAGCCCTACTCAAGGTTGCTTAATTTTTAAGTAAAACCTGCCTTGATGATCACTATAAATAGATGACCTTCTGCAAGATACAACCTCAATCCTCTACATATCTGTGTATCCTTGCATAAATGTTGGTCGTCATCTCGAAGTCCTTTTGGACTACGTCTATTGAAAGAGTTTACTTGAGGATTGTGAAGCACATGTCGGAAGTCAAATTTCTGATCATGTATCTTGGCTCGATTGAATATTTTCAATCTCATCACGACCAAGATTTAATAGAAACTTCATAAGGTAGATCTTGAATCGTAAACCCTAGAAGTTCCTTAACGCATATTCACGAACTAGGTTTAATACTAAGTTCGTCAAGTGTTAAGAGGTAAAGTTGTTTAGGCTAGATCAATAAGCCCTATTCAACAAAAAGATTTTCATTAACCTTGACTTTAAGTCTAAAGGAAATCATAATCGTATTCTCGTTTAATTACTTGGATACTTTTAGGCGTTCTGTCAGAGGCAGGGTAGCGCTAGTCTTCACGAAGGGAAGTGGAGCAACTCCTAGGCCTGGAAAGGACGTCAGCTAGGGAAATCAAGTACGTAGGTTTCAGCGGGAGCCAAAAGACGTAGGAGCACATTGGTAGCTGAATTGCTTGTAGGGTGAATTCAGTCTCGATACATTCCAGTCTGAAGTCTGAGAGTAGGCTAGCGTATGTATACCGTTAATACTGAGGGTGTTCACATCTGGACAAAGTCCCGAGGTTTTTCTACTAGGTTTGCAGTTTTCTCGTTAACAAAATTCTGGTGTCTTGCATTACTTTTCCCTTCCGCATTATATTGTCTATGATCTATATAATTGAAGTAATTGCAAGTTTGTTTATTCATAATCTTTGAGTGAATCCATCTCTGTTGAGATCTACAAGAACCACGTTCTTGTTAGGGTTCGGATCTCTGAACTATACTCATGTTGTCGTTTGAATATTGATTTGTGAGATCGTTCAAACAACCGTAATCAACTAGGTTCACGAAAACTAAAAGTAGGTGGTATATCTCGGTATCCCCTCTTTTTCAGTTGGTATCAGAGAAGGCAAACACCTTTAAAGACATAGTTGTCCGTGTTTGACGCTTTTCGTGAATCATGTCTTGTCCCAGTGCACCAGATAAAAACACTGACAAGTCTATCTTTGAAATTGGGTCTTCCTCACTTTCTGACGAAGTATTGAAACCCAAATTGCAAGATACCTTACCATTTAGCCTCTCTGATGATTCTGACTCAGATGCGGAAAGAGAAGCTGAAAAGAAAAGCTCTGGACTTGTTAATCACATGAATTTTCAATCTTCTGAGATTACACGTCTAAAGCACAAGGTGAATCGACTTATCAATCATATATCCATGATGACGTCTGATTCCTGTTCCAAAATTGCTCCTAGTGAGGAATCAAAACATGAATCGATCTCTCTCATGGTATGTGAAAAAATAACGGAATTGAAAGTAGAGATTGCACTCCTAAAAGATGAAATACATAAATCTTTTGTGTTTCAAACAATTCATGCATCTGTTGGCAATATTGCAACTGTTCCTATGCAAAAATCCAAGAACGTTGAAATCACCAACGTAAAAAACCCTAAAGATGCATCTATGATCTTTCAAATTTGCAAAACGAATAAAACTATTCGGACAAGATCAAGAAAACACTTTGAGAACAAAGGAACATTTGATGTTGAACATCAACTAGATCAGATTCTCAAACACATCGGTGATATCAAAATGACCAATAGGCCCAATCATTGGCCAGGTCCTAGACAAATTAAAGAACATACTAAGACTAAGAAATTTCAACGTTCTCAGAGTTCTGGAAATCAACGTTTCAACAAACCTGTTGAAAAAACACAACATTGGGTTCCCAAAAACAAGATACATTGTGTCAACAATCAAGATAAGGGAATATAAATTATGCAAGATGTTGCTTTGAGTATACTGGTTACTCAATTTCAGAACATCCTCGACAAAAGAAAGCAAGGTTCTTCAAAGCATAAAGATCTCATTAACATGAGTCAGAAGGAGCATAAATTCTCAGGTAACTCCCCAACCATTGAATCTTACTTTGATGATAGCAACTTCTATGACAAATTCTCAAAAGGAAGAGAGACAAGATTGATGAGTCAAGGCGAGTGGGAAAACACTCGCCATAACACCTAAAAGTGTTATGAGTTGCCACTCTTATCTATGTACTGTCTAGATAAGAGTGATGTAATTTTTCTCACGAACAATAAGAGGACAGTACACCACAAGGTTTAATTTTTATTATCTCACTACTGTGTTATTATGTGTTTTTGATAAATAAAAGTGGAATCCTAGTATTTAAAGCAATAAAACCTTATAGGAAATTTCTTGAAACCAATAATAATACATAAATTTGTTGAGCCATGCTCCAGAAAAACTATTATGAGTCACGTATTGTTGACAATATCAGAGGTTGTTTTATAGCACAACTTCAAACGTGCTTTCACATCCAATGAGAGTCTAAAATGTAATGACTCGATGTGAATATCAACACTTTAAAATTGATACCTCCAACGCCTCTCCCTGCCTCTGGCTCCTAAGGCAAGAGTCGGGAACAGGATCCATGAGAGTAACTGAGAGTGTAAGCTGAAATGACATGAAAAACTATTCATGATGTTGATATTTAAACTTATCTTTTCATTGGTCACATAAGGAATTAAACATGTGTCTATTGCCAATATTTTGGGTAAACGCTAATTCTATCATCATGGACATGCACACTCATCTTGAGTCCTTATGTTTTGTGAAATAATGAAAACGGGAAATCCTTGCTCTGAAAAAAGTCTTAGACTCTAATGTCATCATAGAATCCCTTACATCGGCATTCCAGAAATTACACGAACGAGAGAACTCGTTTCGGAAACCGACTTCCTTATACAGTTTAAGACTGTATTAACTTCCTTTATTATCTCAATGATACCTTATATATATCACACCCTAAAAGTCTTGATATCACTTTCAAGCACAATTACAAATCTTCTCAAAGTGTCACACGAGAAATATGGATAGAGCAAACTATGAGGGTGTTGATGGAAAAAGGAAGAATGCAGGATTTGTCAAAGAAGACGTAGTTGATCCTCTTGAATTTCAAGAATATTCACCTATTATTGTTTTCTTCAATGCTATTGACAATCAAAAGAAAGATAAAGACACAATGATTTCAGCAGAAATTGCATTCAATCTTTTACGAGATATTGAAGTCATCAAGGTTCAGCTTGTTACTGCAGCAGAAAAACTTCTAACACTGAAAAGTGACATACCAATTATGAAGAATGAACTCACTAACCTAAAAGGTGATGTGAAAAATCTGTTTGATTATATATCACCAATTAATGGTGATGATCTAGAAGAAAATTTCGAAAACCCAAAGACACATGATAATGAAGGTTCGATAGATCCCGAGGAAGATACTGACACTGATAAATAGGTCAGTTCTTGATTAGCATAGTTAACTCCTTATTAAAAAGCTTTTGTATTTTCCTTAGGGTTTGGGTAATCACTATGCTAGAGGTAGTCATCTTTTGATTTAAGCATGATTTGCTTGTGCTACTTCCATGTTTTCTTTTCATCAATTAATAGAGTTTATTAAATTAAAATCTTAATTGATGATGCAATGCTTGATCTTAATTTATTATATATATTAATGTATTGCATAAATCGTGAACTTGCTTTTTTAGCCATACCACTCGTTCGGGTAAAGCAGTTCATGAAGAACTATAAGGGGAGACGATTTTGATAAAGAGGAACCTCGTAGGATACAATGTTGAACTCCGCTGGATTAAATGTTGTACCTTTAATTCTTAGCCTTACAACCACTAGGAAGGGGTAACCTAATGTTTTCTCTAAAGGCGATGGTTGACCGAAACTCTCTTAGAAAGTAGGAAGATTAAACCTTGAATTCCTATTTGACCGTAACTGGCTAGGAAAGAAAAAACATAACAACAATTTTACTTATGAAATTGTACATCACCCAAGAATTTATTCCAAATCCTTGCTTGTGAAGGTCGTCGCGTTGTTCCTTATGGAATGTCACATAATGGGGGAGAGTTCTTTTGAACTTGTGCTTCATGGTAATATCTTTTTGGGGTGTGCAACTGTGGAATCTGCGGGATAATTGCATCTTTTTATCTCTCGTTTCATGTATGTTTACCTTTGTCTACATTGATTATTGTTGTTTTATGAGGATTCCTAAATTTCTTGTTCCTTTGTCTATTTTATGACAAAAAGGGGGTGAAATCTTGTAGTAAGGGGGAGTAAAATCTTTTTATCTACTACGACAATTGTCTACGACGTTGTCATAGGGGGAGTAAAATCGATGTGCTTGTCATGTCAAAGCAAAAGTTAGTGTATTGAGTAAGGGGGAGATCATATCATATTGTGTAGTATCTTTAAGCATCGATGCAATATGCTTACAAGTTTTATATACTACTCAATTGCATAACAAACTCTTGTTGGACTATGTCCTTCTCGAACCAATATGTGTGGTGACTTTGAAGTTTGTTATCTCTACCTTGAATCTTCACTTGCAGGAACACTTTTATCTGAAGACGCTGAAGATTACAAGAAGATCAAGTACATTATGGTTAGGGCTAAAAGATTTTACATTTTGAATCCATATGTAAGATTGGTTTTGTCACTAAAATTGACAATGGGGGAGATTGTTAGAGCATTGCTCGGTTGAACCCCACTGATATTGTTATCTCAAGCCAGTTGTTAAGTTTAGGTGACAAATACACAATCCTTGATAAGTTTACTCTACAACCTCGGACTAGGATATTTTTAGGTAATCGAGACGAAGACCGCTGAAGACGAAGACCGAAGCTTACTACTTGATAAATCATAACGTCCTCGCTAAAGGTTCGAAAGGTTTTCCTTTCCATGTTTCGGATTTGCCATTTCTATCATATCAATAGTCTATGATGTTGTTTATATGATCCGAAGGTATTTTAATTCTTCGCCTTTGCATTTGTCACATCTATGATATTATGTATAGGTAGAGTATATTGAATTGTCTCTTGAAATGACAGCAATGGTGAACACGTACATGAATGCGTACATGTGTTGCTTAAGGCTTTCTTGAGAATGAGCGGGTCTCTATGAACGCGTTCATGAACGCTTACATACGAGTTCAAAGACTTCTCCTGAATTCTCCTGAACTCCAATTGACAGCTCTATGAACGCGTTCATATAAGCCATGAGAAAACTTCAAACTTTCTGACAAAGGAGGGGTACCGAAATACTACCAACTTTTCGTTTTGCTCGTGAGTCTTATGGTTGAAGTATGGACGATCTCAAAATCAATATCCACACTTATAACTGGAGTTGTTAAACCTCGACAAAGAGTACTTTGGAGTCAACTTCACAGTTATGCAATAACGTACTACTTGGTGCTTTAATTATAAATCAGAGTTATAATGCGGAAAGAAAGAGCACACAAGACACCAAACGTTTTTTTAACGAGGAAACTGCCTTGCAGAAAAACCTCGGGACCTCGTCCAGTTTGAACACCGCCCAGTACAAAGTGACTACAAACACTAGCCTACTATAAGACTTCGGTCTGGGATGTAGCAGAGACCAACTCAAGCCCTCCAAGCGAATTGGCTACTGTCGCCTTCCTTACGTCTTTGGATCCCCCACAGATCGTCACGCACTTGATTCACCTAGCTGACGTCCGTTACAGGCCTAGGAGTTGCTTTGACCGATGCCAAAGGCTTGTGTCAGCAATACTGGCTTTTCAACCAAACTGTTGACGTATGGTGTAACTGTCCTCTATCAGTTTACCATACACAAGATGACTTCCTTCGGATTGTTAAATCCAGGTCATACGGAAATCTACTTCTTGAATCGGGGATGACAAGAAAACCGAGTAAGCAATGCCCAATCTGAATCTACCTCAGTTATACATGAAGAACCACTTAAGGAACTTATATAACCGGAGCTAACTAGGTCTTACAACACCGAGTGCAGCCATGCGTTGCTACCTTTCCAACCTTGTTGAGTAACGTATCAGTTCTTGAATAGCCGTATATGAGAAGAGACGGACTTTAGAATAGACAAGAACGTGATCAGGTTACCAAGGTTACAGGTTAATCCGATTTCAACCAAAGATGGTTTCAATCTCCTACCTGTGCTTCCCAACTCTCAAGAGAAGTCTTTATAGTCGTAGGGAGTTCCCAGAGGAGCTGCAACCTATAGAGGATGACTATACCACAACAAGCATTCACCGAAGTGAAAAGAGTTTACGCTACCTTCCCTAAGGACCTTCAATGCTTGCGGTATCTGTCCGTAGACACCTCTATTTATAGCACTCAATAAGATAGGTTGCTTAGGAATAAAGCAATCAATTACTTGTCCCACAAGTTAGGGAAACCCTAAACTTGACAACCAAGTAATTAGAGATTAATCTCAATTGGAATTCTTTTTAGAATTATCTGCCAAGTGTTTTGTTAGCTCAAAAACACTTCAAGATAGAAATCCAACAGACCAGAGATAATCTTATCTTATTGACTCATTGAGGATCGTTAGATGGAACACAAAAGGTATTTATGTTTTACACAAGTCCATCTAAGAGATAAAGGAGTTTTGGAATTTGACTCAGAATGAAAATCTAGGAGAATATTCACTAAATCCGACACCAGTAAGATAACTACCGTCAGGTTCACGTACTGGTACGTGAACAAAATAGCCATCTCGAACTCAGGGAATTTCCGAGTGTCTGGTACGCAAACCGGTTCGTGAACCGTGCGCCTGTCAGATTTCGTCAAATCTGGATTCCGCTGGAAGTACTGGGCTGAGCCAGAACTTAGATGTGAGAACGTCCTCAGCTGTGATCCATGGACTCTTTGCTCAAGAGTACTCCTTTAGATTCATCCATATCCAACTAACAGTTTGCCAGCAAACCATTGTAATGGACACATGGCACCGAATCTGTCTCATACATTCTTGTACTCACAGTAATTTGTGGGATCAAATACTGGTCATGACACAGTAATTTCCTTAGCCAATTTCAGAAAAAGAGTTATATGATTCTGAGTTTGAGGAAACCCTAAAAACCATATAATCAAAAGTTTCTTGATCGTGAGAAAAAGCATAACTTTTGTAAACAGACATAGCTTTACGTCACTACCGAAGCAATGGAAAAAGCATATGTTTTGCAATAAGATTGAATTAAACAAATCAAGTATTGCAAACATCATTAATAACATCTAAAGAGAACTTTTATTAATGAAATAAAGTAGTACATGCTTGAAAAACTCTAAAAAGCATGAAAGGCAAACTACTAAGCAGATTTAGTTTATCTTCCTTGGGCAAAAGTAAGAACAAGTTCTCACAAGGAACCAACTAATCTGATCTACTAAGAAAGAACAAATCTAAACAAAAAGTTGATGTGACAACTTTATTTAGGATTGCTACTTGGAAACTTAGCCACTTTTGGCATTACAGACTTCACAATACTTGTTGTCAGCAAGTTTCTCGATCCGTCTTTTCAAGAGAGCAAGCTCATCATGTACAGCTTCCAACTGGGACCTAAGCAATGCATTCTTCCTTGCAGTAACCATGGTATTCTTTTTCATGGTTTCATAATCTATAACGAAGCGATAGACGATGGCTGATAAAATCTGAACCCTCTGATCCAATTTTTCATATTCATAAGCATCAAAGGCATAAACCCCAAGTGTTGATGGTGGTTTTTGGTGAGGAGGTCACAGGAGTAATTTCGCATCAATTTCTGGCGTCCTGGAATAGCTCGAGATAAGGTATGAATTTATTTTATGATAGGGATAAGATATTTTGGTTGCCGTTAGCCATACTTTGATATCTCACGACCCTAGCCTAGTAGCATGGTCTATATCCCTAGCCTATACGTAAAAATACCTACGCATGCGCATTAGCATAGCTCATGCTCGAGCCAAACCCTAGGCAATTCACTCCACCAACACTTGGATATACACGGCCATCCCTTGGCCTGATTGTGGGTATCCACGGCCATCTCCTTGGCCAAG